>CAICTM010001457.1:0-28845 GCA_903772945.1 Seminavis robusta
GTCTCTGAGAAGTCCACCTGGTCAATGACTCGCCAGGTTGCTTCTTCCACTGAGTCTTGGATGCTCCTGACTGAGTTGTAACTGTGACCTTTCCCCTTGACCCTATCTGCTTGGCTGGGGGCGAGTATTGGTGATCATGGACTCATTCCCAGATCGACTGGATCACGAGTACAACTGGGAAAGATACGATACGATACCAAGTGTGCTTCCAGAACAAAAGATACGCTCTGACACCGGCACCCCCACTGGATCTTTCTCCCTTGTCGGCAACGCATGCACAAAGCTTTCATAACCAGGTGCCAGGGCATGTTAGTACCAACAAGACTCTAGCTAGCTAGTCCACTATCCCGCACAAGGTGCCTCTATCCTATAGATAGAGCTCGGTTATATAGTGCTGTTTGGTTCGGTAGCTCTTGGAATACAGCACTAGCTAGAAGCTCAGATACCAGAAACCTGTCTGTCATCAGCATCAGCATCATTATCTTGGGTATACCATAAGGGTATTTCTTCATTAACAAGCACGTGTTAAGTACTAGCACTAGTATGGTGGAAAAGAAGACAAGCATGGTGGAGAAGGGTCGCTCTCGTTCTGAGACTCCCAAGGGTACTAAAGAAGCTCTTCCCAAGAATCGTCCTCGCAGCCGCAGTAGGGAACCTCCGCCAGTGAAGGACTTGCCCCCCAGCAAGTCAGTTCCATTGCCTCCCAAACCCAAGGCCATTCCTCCCTACATGGGAATGCCATTGGAAGAAGTCATTAACAACTTGCCCTTGACCAAAGTACACGAGTACGACGATGATGACGATTTTGAAAAACAGGTCAAACGCTGTGTGCCCTCCGAATTTGTCCTTATTGCCAGTCAAGACGAAATCAGCAAGGCACAAGAAGACTACGCTGCCATGGAACATTTCAAAATTAAACCTCCCGAAGGAAAAAAACGATGGCTCAATCAGGAACAGGCTGGATCTGTGGCTACTTGTGCTCTACTGCAGCTCATGTACGAACATCCAAACGCTTGGGTAGCAAAAGAGGTTAAAAAGGAAAACAAAGAAGATAAGGACAAGGAAAAAACTCAAGAGGAAAGCAAGGAGGAATCACAGGAAAAGGAGGAGGGAGATGCAAATCAAGAGGGCAAGGAGTTCTTCACCACAGAACAAATCCTTCATGAAATGCAGGACCGCATCAAAACCTGCTCTCATCAAGATGCCAATCCTACCATTTCTTCGTCGCGACCCCTGGGACCACCACGTCTGGACGAAGGAGTCTATGCACCCTACTATGTGGTCCCACCCAAGTACGTCAAGGGGACGAGAAGAGCACTGCTCATTGGAGTTGTCACGGGAGAAGGAAAAGATCTCAGAGGACCCATCAATGACCTAAAAAACATTCAACGCTTTCTCATCAACCATTGTGGATTCTTGCCAGAAAACATTACCATGTTGCAAGACACTAAAAAGGTACCACCCGAACAACGACCCACCAAAAAGAATATTCTCAATGGATGGAAAACTATCATTGAACAGTCACAGCCATACGATGTCAACTTTATTCAATTCTCGGGACATGGCAATCGAGATTACAACAATCTCTACATTATGCCATCCGATTACAAAAAGAATGGATACATTGTCGATGACATCATACTCAACAATCTCATCAAGGCCATGCCACGGCATGTCTATACCACATTCCTTGTCGATTGCTGTTACTCGGGGACTGTCGGAGAATTGCCCTACATCCTCAAGGCATCCTCGGGGGGAGAGCAAGAATTGCAGTCCAACTTTGATACCACCAAATTGAAATCCAACAACAAAAAGGACAAGGACAGTAAATCCAACAGCAAAGGTGGCAAACGGCAACGTCGAGCCAGCCAAACGATTGAAAAATTCTACGACATGGATACCAAGGAAGAAGCAGAAGAAAAGGAAGCGCAGGCAGAAAAGGACGAAGCAAATGGCAAAAAGAATGAAGGCAAATTGATCAAAAAGGCGCGCAAGCTCAAGCGCAACCTCATGCATTTTGATCCCATGAAACTGGTCAAATTGGTCGCAGAGTCCAGCAAAAAGGCTGCCGAAAAACTAGACAAGGGCATTGAAAAGGTCGTAGATTCCGCCAAGGGCAGCAAGTCGGACAAAAAGGCCGCCAAAGAAGCCGACAAGAAGACCAAAGAAGAAAAGGAAGCTGCCGAGCTACAATCGTCCAATACCCCCATGAAAAAGGTCAAACTCAAGGATGGAACCTACACCATGACACCCATTCGCAACAATAAAAATAAACGAGACAAGTCGCCAATCAGGGAACGGTCCGGGGGTACTACTGCTCCTGACGAAGGAACCACACCTGACAGGGATCGGTCCAAATCACCGCTCAAACATCGAACCAGCAAGACACCGTCATCACCCGTGCGATCGAAGTAGGGCGGCGGTGGCAAAGCAAACAAAAAAGACTCCAACAACCAATTTGAAAGACGAACAAGCAAACTCGTCAGTGCAACGCGACCAAACGACGAGGATGGTGGCGTTGATAGTCCAATGGCTTGGAGTTTGCCTGGTGTCACGGTACGACGGTTGTCTCCAGCCATGGTTCCAAAAACGATCGATCGAACAAAATAATGGAAGGTCTTAAATTTAATGAGTTGCAAGCAGTACGCAGCAATTCTTGGAAGTGGCCAAGAAGAGCAACGAAGAACAACAAAGCTTCCGGTTAGAACGACAATACATCATTACATTTCATTCAGTCTACATACATGTACATGTAGTTAGTCTTACTTCCTTTAGCGCAGGACCTTCGAGTAGCGCGCGAATGTAGCGATTATTGCGGGATCTGCCGCGAGTGGGCTCGGGTAGTGTATCGAAGCTCTAGTTAGTGGGCTGCTGTGGTGTAACGAGGGGATCAGTCTCGTTGGTCACGATGCCGCGTACTTGCGAGGTCGATCGCACGTATTGCTTGAGCCGCTGGATCCCTCGTTTGTCTGTTGACACCCGATCGAACCAGTGCGGGACATCCTCAGAAGCAAGTCCTGTTAGCGAGGCATGCATCGTGTTTTTCGAGGAGCGATCGAGTTCGGTCTGCATGGATAGGTAAACTTGCGGCAATCAAAGCCCGAATCATCTCACTCTCTCTACGTTTTCAAAAAGCATACTCGAGTAGCTACTAGTATCGTGAGCGTTTTTGATAAATACGTCTGACAACTATATATCTATGCGATTTAATATGAAAAGAAACAATACATCTATTTCTGAGGCGACGGCATCAGCGCGGAACACCCCTATCAATCCCATTTTTCTTATGCAGCCCGGGCTCGTTTGTAGGAAGAGTCTGGAGATGGAAGTTGCTCCTCTTGTTCCCAGGCACGCTTGTTGTGACCGTTGTTGGATTGCATCATCGCCATCATGTCGTTGCCGTTCATTGCCGCGAAAGCATCTTGGTTCATCATCATGTAGGGATCAGGAGTTGCCGCCGCAACTCCAGCGTTAGTACTGGCCATGACCGCGTTGGCCATGGCCAATTGCTGACGACGTTTGTAGAGATCGAGGAGCAACTTGTTCGTTGCGGGCGGACCGGTTGGAGTCAGTACGGAGGAGAATCCAGCACCGTTTCCGCCAACAAAGGCGCCATTGGCAGCAGTACGGTGGTTCATGAGGTAGGCATCCATGACATCGGAGGAGAGAGGAGTATTGAGTGCTGCACCTGCCAGCATCATACCGTGGGGGCTGTTGAATCTGGATGACTGTTGCGGCTGCGGAAGACGATGGTGGAACCCGCCCATCATGCCTGCGGCACGTCGGTCGAGTTGACTGCGCATGGCCACGAGGCGTTCTTCCAAAGCCTGAACGTTGGGGTTGATGGTTTGAGCGGCAGCTTGGCTGGTTTGGGTAGCGGAGGACGAAGCTCCTCGAGCCGAAGAGGAGGTGTCGGTGGCCTTTGCTTCTTGCATGCTGACGACGAGAGCTCTGCTTTCCTTGAATTTCTTCTCGAGCTCCTTGAGGCGCTTGCTGTAGTCTTTCTGCGTTTCTTCCGAGATGTTGGTGTCTCTTCGATAGACTTGCTTTCCATTGTAGCCAGTGCGCTCGTATTTCTTGCTCACACTGAAGAGAAAGAGAACGAGGAGAGAGATAAGAACCTGGCACGAACAGGTAAAGAATATGGATCGAGCCGAGTCTGGCTGCTACTACCAGGTAGTAGACGAGACGAATGACTTACCGCTTGGGTTTGCATCCCAGCTTGGCTGCAATGAAGAACCTGAGGCTAGTGCCATCAGGGATATCGAGGCTGCCGTGCTTGAATCCTTCGACGAGGATGGCCACGTAGTCTTGCTCTTCCTTGGTCCATTGGCCGCTGTAAGGCACCGCTGGGGCTGCTTGTGCCTGGGCGGGCTCGTTGGAGGACATCGACATGTGATTTTGCATTGTAGATACGTGGTACGGACTGTAAGCCATGGTTGAATTTGTTTGTTAGTGGTGGAGTCTTTTGGTTTCTGAACTTTTTGGATTGTGAAAGGAAAGAGGAGCTTTGCAACACAATAAGCTGAGCTCAGAGACTCGGTAATGGTTCTAGACTGGGGTCCACTCGGTACCCTAACTAGCTAGTTTTGTAAACGATGATTCTGCTGCGGGTGTTGAAATGGCGAGTGGCGAGCCCTGCTAGTGATATTTCTCCGGGGAAGGCGACACTTGCGGTGAGAAATAGGACTGCCCTTCTACAGTGACAAACCAAGCAGGAAGCTGCAAGGAGACAAGAGTTCTAACAGGGGTCTGCCACTTACTTTCCCGGTTCCGACCTGTTATGTACTCTAGTAATCCAACATCGACCACTGTGAAAATTGAATACTGAAGCCTCCACTGGGTGTTCTCTAGAATGTAAACTGGTTTATCTGAGGAACAAAATTAGGCCCAATACTTCAATACTTAGGAAAGAGCGATTAAAATCGGTTCCAGATGAACCAGCCAGTATTCTGAAGGCTGTCCGATGCCATTCTGCATGAACGGGCGACCAAGTGGACCAATCAATTCCTCGCAAATTAGAAGGCGATTTTCACACATAAGTCTGTTGGCCACTCAGTTTCAGTGGTGAAGACACCAGCCCTGGGTTCTTTTATCAATTGGAAACATACTGTCTGTGGTGGGTGCCCCGCATACGGTACCACCGCGAAAGAGTTGGAGGCACCTCGACGAAAGAGCTGGCAGGTACGTAGACTAACCCCCCCCCCCAGGTTGTGTGTTAACAATGGCACCAGTACCAGTATTGCAGCTCTCCTGTTCTTTTCTTGCTTGGTTTTCTGACCGCATTGGTTTTGATCCAAGCTGTCTCAGTGTTGCATGCACTTCATAGGCACAAGAAAGGGAGATGCGGCGGCAGAGAAAGCCGTGTCACCACTCCTCACCACTCCAGAAGCTGGGAAACAGGACTTTCCCCTCTGTTCTGGCTGGGGAAACCTGTGCACTGTGCAGGATGGGTTCAATTGATAAATCTGTGCTGGGCACTGTAGCTCGTATGGCGGCAGACTTGCTTGGCTATACGGGTAGCTAAAAGACTACAGGATCCATGAACTCGCTACTACTAGGCCTTGCTTCTGTCGCAAAGCAAGCTGCCACAGTGTTGACTGTAAAGGTGCTTGGGTGGCTGTCCACTGCCCACCCACTAGAATTGCGTAGCTGCAGTAGTATGGATTGCGGCAGCCAACTGCGGCAAAACGCCACTATTCCGAGTCGCCCAACTTTGCAAGCCACTGCTATTGAAGAACACGAACCTACACCTTTCGGATTCAAAACTCAACTACCAAGTACTAGCTACCTTTATACTTCGTGCTGACAAAAAACGAACCCACTTTTTGACAGGATTTTGACTGCCCGACAAATTTGACTGTGGATATGCGCACTTATTTCGCGCGCACCCACATGGATAAAAAGTCGTATCCACATGCATGCTGACATCACAGAGACATAGAGGGCAAAGTAGAGATATAAGAGGTAGTAGCCAGCATGCCATCTGTCGCATCAGGCCAGCTCTCGGTCCAGTCAAATCCATTCCAACTTTAGTCAGGCAGCGAGTTTTTCTCCAAAAAGAGAGTCGCATTTATTTTGTGTATGGCTCCTCCATCCCAACGTCAAAGACGTATCTCAACAGTCAAAGACAGCAACAAGCTGATGAAGTTGCTGGAATGCAAGGCGCCGCCCATGGCCGCCCCTTCCCAGCAGCTGCAGTCGCAACTGGTGGAATGCTACAACCCAGGCACCATCGGCTTGAACGCAAGATTGGCACAAGGTGTGACAGCATTGCGCCAAGAAGACAGACCAGACAACACAAAGAAAGTTTTCGAACCAAAGATCAAAGAATGGGAACAGTATTGCGAGCTGGTCTACCTACAGATCCATTCAAATACAATATGACAGCAGAGAAAGTTTATAGATTTATGATTCTACAGACCTTTCGTGAGAAGAAACCAAAAGGTGGCTCCAAGGAGGTGCGACAGCTGAGGGAAAGGGGAGAATATTTCGATCTCGAACTCTACAACCAGATTATGCTTCCCTTTCTCAATGCAACTAGCTCTGTTGCTCTTCCAGACGTGGTCAATCCAATTGGCAAGTCAGCCTTTGAGCAGTACAAAGCAGTGTTGAAGGGCATTCATTCGGATGAAACGAAAGGATACACCAACATCCCGGACACACATTGGACTCGCCCATGCACCGAGCTGTACCGCCATGTCAAGGAGCGAGGACCAAAGCTCAAGAAGAAGAATTACCACGAGAAGGTGGATGGGGAGTGGGCGCCATACGCAGTGGTGGAGCGGTTCCTGAAATCGAGGAGGAGCTCTGGAAGGATTCGGTGGCTGCCACTGGCCACAGACAAGTCAGTGCCAACTTCGGCATTGGTACTGTGCAAAGCATTTGACAACCGCTGTTTTGCGATGTGAGTCCTTGCACCGTGCAGATTTAAGCGACTTTCTCACACTGCGACCTCCCAAGATGGACACAGACATTCACCAAATGTCAATGCTCATAAATCAGATTCCCCTGGGCAAGACCAACAACACTGGACTTAAGCTTTATGGGAGGGCCATTCGGCACAAGGATGTTCGTCTGTGCTCTCAGTCCGGCCTTTCTTTTTATCTTCAACATCGCTTTTTCTGTACAGGCGAATTTAAGGGCATGACTACTGAAGAGTGGTGTGACAACAAGCTATGGTTCGATCAGAAGCTGCTGGCCGATTTGAATGCTGTTGACAAGACAAAGGCCATGAAAAACGACAGCTACGGCAAGCACCTGTGCCGTGTCCTGAGAAGCTTGGGATGCCGAATCAGAAGAAGCTACATCTGGGTCGCAACGTTGGAGCCAAGTGGCTGGAAATGTTGGAGGAGGAATCCGAAGAGATACGACGAATGGGGCAGTGGAATCCTTCTGTGTTCGACAGCTCTTACAGTACGAAGCTACCCATGGACCAATACGCAAGCTGGCTGGGTATCATGGCAGCTCGAAGATTTACTACAATCCACGAACGACTCTAAAGCCAAGTAAGGAGCTAATGAAGCAGACACCGATTGGTGAGTGGTGTTTCGATGCATTGGACGCTCTTTTGGAATATGACAGCAAGGGCGAGCATCAGACAGCATTGCATGTTTTGAGGTTTTTTTGTGACATGTGCGAAGTCTTCTTGCAAGATGCAGCGGCTATGGTCATCCTTCATCCAGAGAGGGGTATTCATCCCATTTACGAACTGATCCCAGTGCTGTCTTCGCCTGAGTTTGCTGTAAGTCCATTTGTTTGTCATGTGCCGACTATGCTACAGCCATGTGCTAACTTGTTTACTTGCTTTATAGAGTTTTAAAACTAAGATGACTGATGTTTTGACAAACGCCAATGATCCAATGGATGCCAATCTAGAAAAGGTGATGCCTGGAGTCCACCAGCGGCTTGCTGCCAACCATGACGCCATGGTTCAGCTGTCGGCCAAGTTGGACGCTTCGACAGAAGAGTTGAAAGAGGTGGTCCAGTTGGGAATTCAGCGCTTAGGACAAGAGGCCAATCTGAGAAGAACTGACCAGGATCGCCAATTAGGCATCACTTTCTTCCAGATCTCCCAACAGCTGCTTTCAAGGTCGCTCAATGGCGGTGTTGACAAAAGGGAGAGTACTGCTTTTGCTACACAAGAAACTGAAGATGCTTACTAACCGGTGTCGAGGAAGGTTGGATCGCTGGAGAGCCTTCTTCGCCTTCTCAATTGCCAGACACACTTATGGATGAGGAAGATGATGATGGTCCCACTGGAACATCGCCACCAACAGCTGCGACATCACCCCATACAACTGTGACATCTCCAATTAGAGTGACAGCCACAACAACCCGTACACCAGTTCATCAGAAGCAACAATCAACAACGCAAAAGGGAACTATACCGGAGGATTGGAAGCGCTTCCAGCTTGTTCCCAAGCACACGTCTTTGTCCAATCTATGGGATGAATGGCATGGTACCGGTACATTTGCTGGCGACATCGGTATTGCAGAAAGAGAAAAGCGCTGTGGTGCACAGTGGCGAAAACATCTGGACAATCAACAATTCAGTAGAACAAAGCGAATCATCAATGGCATCACTGCCTACTCCAAAAGCAAAGGCTCACCACCAACGAAGTTATCGCTGAGCTGGAAGAGCTCTTTAAAGAGAACAAGTTCAGTGTCGGCAACATGGTGGTTTCTCTACAAGAGAAGGACGTCATCAAAAAAGCAAAGCACAGAGGCCGAAAGAAAAAACAACAGTCTACTACATCCGACGCTTAGCTACTACTTGCTTTCGCCTTCTTCCTTGACACAACTCTTCCTCCAAATGCACAACCTTTTCTTTCAAATCAGTAATCTCTATAGCCATGTTTTCCATCATGTTGCTCATCTCATCAATCGTCTCTTGTAGCTGTTTCTTTGTTGTCCTTGGTCAATTTTCTTGATGGAGGTCAAGTAGATGGTTCGCTCTTGTTGGCAATCATGCTCCACCTTGATGCGACACATCATTGTCCCGGCATACCCTCGAAATACTCCATAACGATGGTTCACGTACTTTCCGCCTTTGATCCTTACTCTCTCACCGCGTTCATACTCGACCTCCACCATTTTGACTACCGACTTTGCCGTGTTTGTTTTTGTTTTCTTCCAGTTGAAGTTGTGTGCAGGATTGCTTAATTCGAACAGCCGACTACACTAGACATTGCTGTAAACTGGCGATTGATGTAAAAATGGCGACTAGTAGGGCTTAACAAATTTAAGTAGAGGACTCGCCTTCTTGACACTCGCTGGCAACCAAATCAGCAAGATGCGCATGCTTCTCCTGAGATCTCCATGCTCACGCCTCTCTCTGCCCAACAAGAGACGGAGGTTCTGGATCTCATCTTCCATCTCACGCATCCTGCGGTAGCGAACAAGGCGCATGTCTCGAGGGACCCAGGCACCAGCAACGGCAATGTCGGCTTCAGAAAATCCCTCTTGAACGGCCACACGAACAGCATCTGGCGACGACTTGAAGAAGACTCCACAAAAGGGCAGATGTTGCTGTAACGCACTCGCACCTGGCGAAAATCATGGAGTTGCACAAGGCAGAACACATTTCCACAAGGACGAAGAAAGCTGGCGACCTGGTGGAGATGAGTGCCACCTTTGATCAGACAGCATCATCATGACGGTAGTCTTTCTTAACCATAGTGTAAAGTAGTCGTTGGTTTTTGACTTGGTTTGCAACGAAATTGTGAGGCCATTCCATTGTGCTTCTTGTTGAGGCTACTACTGTACTAGTTAGTGTAGAAACAGAGGTGCATCGAACCATCATTTTTGTCATTGGCGAACATGTGCCCGCCAAGTATGCACCTCAATCCAGCCTTCTCAACGGAAGCCTGCCCCGCCAAACGTCACCCCAATGCATGACTCGGTGTCCGAAAGGTCACCTTTCGAATGGTGATTCAGTTTGTTGGTCGCCCTACTCTCCCGTGATTTGAATTTCGCATGCACCATCCCCCTGCCTGCTTGGTCATTTGTGTCGCTGGCAATCATCGCGTATGTAGAAATCCTACCAAGGGTTTCCCACTTCACCGCGAATATCGAGCGCGCTGACAAATGGTCGAGCTCTGTCAAGGAAGGTTTTGTCAGTCACGTAGACACCCTACCGGATCCCACCCACCGGATGCAAGACTCAGTCTTTGTCAATAGATAGATAACAAGTAAGTATCTATCAAAGCGTTGGCCACTGGTTGCTCGACTGTCATTCTGACATGGTTCTCACAAAGTTGGACCTTGCTTGAAGGGGGGTTTGTTTCCATGATACAAGAAGGAAATGTATTCACTCCTGATGGCTTCCAAGTTCGTCGATTGCGGTACTGTACGGGACCCTTCGTCTACTCAACGACACAGTTTGCGAACACAAGAATGAGTGACATTGCTTCTCTTTGCATGTGTACCTAGTACGGCGAACGAGCCTCAGCGAAATTCGCCGATAGTACGCCGATATTGGTGCCAGTGTACACGCCTTTCTGCGGTGGAGCCAGCAACACTACTAAAAGCCAAAGCCAAAGCCAGGGTATGAGAACTCCAAGTATCCGGCACCTTCACCGCGCGGACGACATTTTGTAAGAGTAGATTCGCATTACTTTGAGGGATTTGGTCTATGGTACAGATCAGCGCGCGTCAAGCCAATAGTGGTCTTCAAGCTCCTCCTCTGCATTTGTAGTCGTTGCGGCCTCCACCACCGGTGGGGCCTTGCAAGCATTGAAAAGGGGACTGTCATTAGAACCAGCGACCACTTTGGAACATGAGTTACGAAGGAAAGGGCCACTCAAGAACGGGGCCGGGAATTGCCTGTACTAGTATCCACTCGCCCTTGGCTGGCTGCCTGCCTGCGCTCGCCTGCCTGGAACGCACTACATGCGTTTCTCCTCGAGGCAGCCTTCGTCTGTCGAATAGAGGTACTACATGTACAATGTGTTCCGGTCAGAGCTGGCCGGAACACGACAGGAATGGGACTGTTTGGTGCACGCATTTCTTCCTGGTTCGCCTTGAATTGCTTGCCTTCGGAGATTGCTTGAGGCAGATCCAGCCAAGACAACAACGTTGCTTAGCTACCTACGGTACTGGTACATGTAAGGAGCGAAACAGGACCCAGCCACGGACCCACGGACCCACCAAGCAGCGCAATACTTCGATGTCATACGATTTTAGCGAATTCAAGTGCCCTTGCTTACAGTGCATCAGCACAGGCATCCCAACAAAAAGCACTCCTCTACAAGTGCAACCCCTACCATACTTAAAGAGCAACTAATAACTGTCATTGAGCCACAAAAAAATGATTGAATCGAATCGAATCATTCGAATCTACTCGATTGAGCTTCGACTCAGTCGAGTGGCAGTCTTCCTGAGTTCATTAACTTAAAGCGGCTAAGCCGCTAATCGCACTGTTTTGCCATCGCTACTTTTGAAAATCATCCGAGTCGTTGCATGCGGCGGTAGGAGAGGGATGCTCTCTCTCCCCACTGTTTTATGTCCGTGTACCGCGACGCAGCCACACCATTGCTGGATTGATACCGGTACCCATTTTTACAATGTAGACTACTAGTCCAGAATTCTTCATGAGTGATAGATGATAGCCGGTGTCAAAGTTCTGATGGTGCTTGCAATCTTGCCGAGAAATGGGAGCGAATTCCAGACACTCAAGCACACTAGTAGGACGAATAATCAAATAATCAATAAATAGACGTATGTGCCGTAGTCCAATAATGCTGCTTGGACTGGTCCATTTTCTTGGCTGTACCAGGCTGTCTATTAAACCTTGTGGATTGTGGAGGAGATAAGGCACCAGCTCTAGACCTAAAATGCAATATTACAGTACCAGCGATATTACCGAGTCGTTTGATGCAAAGTAGACTAGTAGGCCGGATTTAGGCCGAAGAGTCGAGTCCTCAGTCGATCCGCTCTTACCAGTTCGATCTAGGGCCTGTCTGCCTGTCTGGCTGTTGCAATGCGACCAGCCAACAACCAACGCGAGTACATATGTATCTGTTACCCTTCATGCACCTCTGCTTGTCCATCATGCTTCATACACCTCTGCTAATGCATACTGAGTACTGAGTACAACTGTACATGTTTTAGATAGCTCTTGAAAGTTAGAGGAGATACCGGTACAACAAGTGCTCTGCTCTACATGTATGTAGCAAGCTACTAGCTAGCTAGACTAGCTAGCTAGTATTGATCGATCATGAGATCTTGTAGCTGTATCTTGAGCCTCATCTTGAGCCAGTACCGACCCTTGAAAGGGACGAGCTAAGATGCGGTATGGAACCTCCAAGGCTTCCGACGATCCAGGTGGAAGCATGAGGAAGCCACGAACTTAAATGTAAATGGTGTTCTTCACGTTGACGTTTCTGGAAAATGAGACTATGAGACAGCTGTATCCTAATTCCATCTGTCCTCCCTTTGACTACTGACTCCTTTACCTTCTGAGCTCCTTTTGAGACTCAAGTGAAAATTATGGAGGATGGAGTCTGCAAGTTCAGTAGTGCACAAGTTGTACACCTGTAAGAAGAAACCAACAGATATCGATGCAAGGAGGTCACGCTGGCCAGTCTCCGCTTAGGGCACTACTCGAGTAACTGGTACCGGTACCGGTTTATTGGAGTTCTGTCACGGCATCATAACTCAGAAACCAGCAATCCAAGCTTGCTCTGATCGATTGGAGATTGAAGAGTGTACACAAAATTGGATCCTTCAAAACTAATTTCACTGAACCAAGCCAACCACCACCACGATGAAATTCTTTGACTTTGCCGACCCCGCCAGTGCCATGATGGACGATCCAGTGGATACTAGTGCTAGTGCTAGTACCGGTAGTGGAACGATCAAGAAGAAGGACAAGAAGAAGAAGAGCCGAAAGAACCGTTCGATTTCTCCCATGGCAAGTGTAAGACACTCTGGCTGGCAACGGCCCAGTATCAAGCGGAGTCATTCGACGTCTCCTCGTCGTCGCGATGGCAGCAGTGGATGGGACAATGCATGTATGGATGCTTCTTCGTCTACTGCGTTGAGCAACACTTCCTCGCATTCCCATTCCCACGTTTCCATGCAAGATCATCTAGAGGGCATTGAAGCCTTCTGCAAAGTCATGCAGGAAGCACAGCCTGAACACAGAGCCAGACTCATCTCAGAATCGCTGCAGAGAAAGCAGCAGAAACACTCCAAAAAGTAAACCAGTACAGTACACACAGGTCAAGCAAGGAGTCTTACCCACTACAGTACCAACCCTCAATCATCCCAAGTGGATAGATAGCCTTGAATTAATACATACTAGCTAGCAGTCTGCCTCTTAATCTAGTCTCGACATGGTACGGTACGTGGTTCGGCCTCCCAAAGGGAAACAGAAGCAAGTGCTGCTAGTATCTACTAGCTAGCTATGGTACAGTCAGTACATATAGCTATAAAATCAAGTTTGACCTTCAACGAAATAAATAATCTTCTCCTAAAATAAATGTGCATTCGTCTCTTCTCTTGAACATGGCCCAGTCTCTCAAGCACGAGCCCCAACGTATCAACCATACTAGTACGGTATATCCGGTGTGGCTGTTGCATATTGGATCCATCTACGGCAACGCTGCATGTCTGTCGTCAATCAATCATTGCTCAAGGGAACTCAAGCTTGCCAAGAACAAAACTGTTGGAGGATGCCTGAACCATGGCATCTTCTTCGGCAGCACTCAGACGGTCTCCACGATTCTTGCCGCGAAGTTCACGAGCTGCATCCACATCAGTCATCTTGTGCTTCTTATTGGGCATGACTATCACACGGCACGTGTCCGAAGAGCTCCAACCAACACCATCCTTTGCAGTGACTTCAATGTCATAGAACCGAAAGTCCACCGTATCCGCCACACAAAACAAGTCATCATCCTTTTCTTCGTCAGAACACCTGCAACAAGCATTGCAACCAAATTCTCCATCATTAGCGCACGCTGGAAACAAAGCAAGACCCACAACAGCAGCCAACAAAACAAGCCAAACTAGCTACTCACTTCGAAGGAGACACGTAGACCTTGGCAACTTCCACGTCGTCCTTGTTCAAGGCCTTGGCGAGGCGTGCAATCGCTCCCTCTTCCAGCTCATTGCTCAAGACTCGGATACGAGTGCTCAAATCGTAATCGTCAGTAGAGCAATTGTCCTGTACAAGGGTACCGGTATAGGAAAAGCCATTGAAGAAGAGAGCAGGTGTCTGTCCGTTAGCAGACCAATCCGTCACGACTTGCTCACTGTCCCAGGCTATGGTAACATGCAATGAAGCACACTATAAAGCCAAACTTACCTTCACTGAATAGGACAGCTTGGTATCAACCTTTCGAGGGCCTTCTTCCACAAACAGGGTCTTCTTCTCAGCAGATGCATTCGGGGAATCAAAGGAACACCTGACCCGGGGAGCCTGGTCGTCGACTAGCACAGTAATGTAGTTAGATTCTCCCTCGACCATGTCGCCAGAATAACCATCATAGTAGACAGGCACTGCCTCAAACTTGATGCTGCACCCTGTCTTGCCCTTCACGGTGAGCTTCACATCCAACTCGTCCCAGGAAACGTATACATCAGAGCTGCTCATGCGGACTTCCAATGATTCGCGAACAAATTCCATGGCAGCATCCGTGCTCTGAAAGCGCTTTTCAGCAAGACGGAATTCTCCTTTGCTACCTTGGAATCCCAGACAGGTTGGAACGAACAGCTCGGGCTTCAATAACGATGCCTCTTCCTTTGGCGCTGGCAGCTCTGACAGAGCAACACTCAATCCACGCCGGGCACCAGTCGAGCAAGTGGCTGTGGTCTTTGCTATAATGTCCTTCTTGACTTGAGTCAGATGGCCAGTAATGTCGCCCTTGATTCGATTGACTTCATCGGTGACGAACTCTTTCATGTTTTCAAAGTTGGTCTTTGCCTGGTCACCAATAACTTCTTGCGTTGTTTTGTGGTTGTCTGCATTCTGTGTGCCAAGATCCCCAAGGATCTTTTCAGCGTTTTCTTTGTTCTACAGTAGTACAAGCACCAACACAAGAAAAGTGAGCAAGGGATGCTGCAGACATGCACAAGACAGACAGCTCATACCTGCTGTGCAATGGACATGAACCCAGCATTGGTTGTGTCCATGCCAGCCGTCGAAAATTCCTGCATGTTAGTCTGCAGCACCGCGATGTTGTCTTGGAGGACAAAAACTCGTTGATACATTTGATCCATGTTGAAGTTGCTGAGGCAGTCACTTTGGTCGTACTGGTAAAAGATCTCAGTGTGCACCTGCATACGAGATATAAGAATCGAGCGAGTAGGAGAGTCAGTTTTGCCCAACAGTTGGTGGCAAGAAGATCAACTCCAGCAAAGAGCAGCGAAGTCACGTTGGCTGCTCAAACGTACCCTTCCCATTATGAACACTGCAAGGGTAGCAGCAACGGCAGCGATCCACTTGAACGTTTTACATCCATTTGTAACCAAGAAAGTCCTGTCAATGCATCACATATATTTGCGGTGAGTAAAGATATAGAAAAGTCATAAGCGCTGCAAGTCTAACATGTGCTCCTCACGGTTCCATGATGCAGTCAGTACAATCAATGACATCCAAGATTTGTTCCCCTGTGGCAATCAATTGGTCGAGAACGTGATCCCGATAGTTTGCATCCTGAAAGTGTAGACAAGAAGGTGAGCTATCATGGCAGAAAAGCAAGCAAGCAAGCAATAAATGGGCGCAGACATTTGATGAACTTACTGCATGGTAATTCTTGCCCTGCGTGGCTGTTGCGTAGGATCCAGACAAACTTCATAGTGAGTGACAGCTATAGTGGCGTTCGGCCTCTACAAGGACATTGCAGCAACGTACTACTCCCAATGGGGACCCAAGCTGTGAGACTGACGGGCGCATTTGAGAAAGGCGCCGCTGTGGCACCTTGTGGATTGATAGTTTCGGCCTGTGGGGTAATTGTCGCAGATTCATGGGTGGTGGCTGCAAACGCATCAAGACTGAAAGTCCCGAGTGCAGTTATTTTTGGAGACAATGGGACAGGAGTTAGATTCAGTCAGGGTGAGTATACTCGAGAAGCGGGATCAAGAACACGTTGGCCATTCAATCTTTCTTACTCGTCAAAGCTGTTGGGGAAAAGAGAGTTGTCAAAGACAGGGATAGTGTCAGTATTCGAGTCTGGCGACTTTTCCACAAAGTTTCATAGCGTCAGTTCTCACTCTTTATTGTTTCGGAGAAATTGAACGTCCTCGCAGATCTTCGTCATCATAAATATGGAGGAAGGTTGGCTGAGGCTTTCAACTAACTGGACAAATCTCTGAGCAAGCCAACTGACATACCTCTGAGTCTTTCGGATACTCGCCATCAAATCCAAAGTATTCGCTGTTGGGGGCAGAGAGGGTTGTTGTCAAGGAGAGCGTTAGACTTTGATCACAGCGCAGCATAGAACGGGTGCCTCATCATTCATACCGATAAGCACCACACTCTTTGAAATCCGTAGGGTCCTTGACTTCTGGTGCGTTCCTAATGTAGTCAGCATATGCCTTTTTACCCTTTTGCTCGCCCCACGATATCTCGGAAGCCATGCAATCAAGAAGAGGTAAACACGTTCGTGGCTCGGGACAATATGTGCCTGACCACATTGCACAAGCTATAGGGGACCCCACATGCAGTGACAAACAGTTGGGTCAGCACTCGGACCACTACACGACAGCAACTTCTTGAATCGACTCAGTGTACGTACTCTGTTTGTTGAAGCCGGCCATTGTAGGAGCAAGTCTAGAACATTTGGACTTCCCTAGCTCACAGTTGAAGGGCACCCCCCAGTCCACACCTTCTCCCTCACCAGGAAGATCCAAACAGCAAAACCCAGGAGAGGTATCGTGGGCACAGAGCAGACCATTCGAACCTGGGGAATAGAGGATTGAGTAACTCGCAAGCTTTCGAGAGACTGCAGGTAATATCCAAATCCATTCTTACCTTTGTCTCCCACAATCAGGGCAGCAGCAGTATCTCGATTCGATGTAGCCCCAAAAACCGACGAAACTGGAAAGAAACGAGTCCAGTGGCTCGGTACATTGGCCACCTTTGCGGAAAGAGGTATGTTCTGCGTCATTTGGCTCGTACTATCTGGTTCATTCAATAGTTTCATCCTCACGAGACCCTTATGCATGGTTTGCTCGCAGTAATCGCTACAACGGGTGCCACTTCAACGAAATGCGGCTCTACGGAATCGACCACTATGTAAGAGGAACCGAAACCGGGTTGGACGCCCCGCTTCCAAAACAAGTTGCCAAGTCCCTCACTTCTGTTCCTTGTGCTTCGCAGAACGCCTTGCGAGTGGCAGTCAGCCCAGATGGCAAGCATGTGTACGCCACTGTTGGAAATGAGGTGAGTTCAGTAGGAGACTTCTTCGCCCGAGACTTTTGACATGCATCCAATCTATGGCTCATCATCCTGCCACGTGCGTCACCAAGATGTTTTACATGAGCGGAGTGGCTCATGATGGTGGCTGGAAAGCCATTCCGGGTGGATTCAAGCAGGTCCAAGTAGGTGACAATGGAATTCTCTATGGAGTTGACCAGTACAACAATGCCTTCAAACGTGACCCCGGTAGCCTCAAGAGCACGTTCTTGAAGGGTGGGAAAAACAAGAGATTCGTTGCTGCTAACGGCTTGGGCAATCTAATCTTCGCTTTGGACGAGTAAGTTGCCTTTGATGATGATGATGATGACATCAAACTTGCCTTTTGACACGGATCGTATAGCGCGCCCTGACACCTGCATTTTTTCCATTATAGAGGGACCAACGCAGCTTCCCTCTTTCGTTTCTCAACCGGCCATTGGGTTGGCGCAGTGAATACACAATTTGTGTCACGCACGCAGGGATTTTGGAACTTTGCTCTCAACTATGCTGGGTCAATCTTTGCCGGCTGCAGTGCTGCGCATCACAGCCAACTCTGGGGGCTCTATCGGACCAATTATAACGGATTCACCGAATTTTCCAATTTTTACCACATTCCGCTTCCCGCTGGCGTCGATGGTTGTCTCAATGTTGCGATTGGCAACTTTGATGATTTATGGTTGGTGGACCGCAAGTACAAGCTCCACCGTGGCAAAATGGGTATGATTTCAGGTCAACAGACCGCGACGACCTTCAACTGGGAAGTTTTGGAAGGCATGAGGGTTTCGCAAGTGGCAGTTACAAAGGACGGTCAAGTGTATGGAGTAACGTTGGACGGGCACGGGATCCTCCACTGCCCCAAGGACAACCCAGCTACCGATTTCGAAAGTCGTTGCGAGTACCTTCATGTAAGTTTCTTCCCGTGCATCTATGGATTGTCCACGTACCGTACGTCGTTCATCGCCCTTACTTACACACAATCACCTGTTTCTAATTTGCAGGGCCCGAAAGGAACCATTCCCGACACGAGTTACGACTTTGACATTCTCTAGCTAGCTAGGGTTGTTGCGTGCTTTGGGTCCATCCATCCGTGTCTCAATTGCGATGCCTACGTTTTACCAAGAGTGCAATCCAGCGGATCGAGTGAGAAAGCCTCCCTCGAGGATTTCTTGTCGAAAACCATGCAGTGCTTCTACTACATATTTTTAGTTTAGTATTTTAATAACGAGCCGTTTGCCTGTGTGTATTAGCTCATCGGAGCAAATATTCTAAAATAGGCGAGGATGAAAGCAACTCGACCCGAGACTCAGATCTGTATACATGTAGTTAGTTGGCTCAATCTCCAGTATTCGGTTGAATGTTGAAATGTTGATTGAGGATGGCTTGGTTCTTATTAATGTCCTGGCTGTTGGTGGTAAAGCTGGTGGCCAATGCCTTTTCTTGCGCAAAAGTAGACGTAGTTTCCTTGTTTTCGTGATTATTGTCATGCTGCTGTGGACTATTGTCGTCATTGGTAGTTGATTGTCCCCAATAATCAGCAGCATCCAGTGCCACCAAGCAGCTTTCTCGAACGACCGGATTTGGATCGTTCTGGAATTCTTTTAGAATGGGTTCGACTTGATCCCATGCCCCTTCCATAATGGCTCCCAAAGCTTCTGCGGCTTCGTGTCGAACCATCATGTGTTCTCGAGTGCATCGGAGTGATTGTTCCAATGCTTGTACAGAAGCGGGATGTTGCAATTGTCCCAAGACATAGGCCACTTCATGCCGTAATAAGGCAGACGTGTGCTTTCGTAGGTCGTCATCCAGTGCTCGACAGAGTTGGAGTACCGCTGGTTCGCCTCCTCGATTGCGCAGTGAAAACATGGCACGATAACGATCAAAAATGGAACGATCAGGATTGCACAGAATATCCCCCAATTCCTCAAAACTCAAATTGGCATGCGCCGGATGAGGAGGTGCTGGATCCACGGACGAATAAGGATTCAACATGCACGCACATCCAACGGGAGCTTCTGTCTTGAAGTTTGTTTCCGCCGTTGTTTCATTTTTGTCTTTGTTTTGCAACCTCCAATCCATGACATTCAAGGCCAGCAAGCACGTCTCGTAGACTTCGATTTGCTGTTGTTCTTGACTGTGCAAAAGTGTGCGTTGCAAGACACTCCGACTCTTGTCGAATCCAATGGCCGCCAACGCTTCGGCGGCTTCGTGGCGGACCATGGCGCAATCGTGGTCATTCTCCAAGATTTGCTCGAGCACGGGACAACACCGTTCGTCGCCCAACTGACCCATCACGTACGCGTACTCGTGGCGCATCAGAGATCCGTGATGGGTATCCTTTAACCCGGATGTCAAACTGGCAATCACTCGTTGCTGCACATCACTACTACTGTCATTGCTACCAGTACTCGCATTGCTGTACAGTTGCTTCAAAAAGTACGCAGCGCGCATTCGCATACCAATTGGACTTTCAGGATTCGAGATGGACGATTCCAAGACGGACAGAGGGGGAGCAGAATCCCACATTATTTGGTTGTCTATTTTGCTAGCTGGTCTGTTGTTGCTGTGCTCTGAGCTCTGAAAAAGTTCCAAGGCAATGATCGATCACGATCGTGGATCTCTTTATTGACTTTGTTGAAAGTTGGAGTATGAAAGTTGCCGTTTCTTCTTTGTGCTTTGTTGGTGGTGGCAGGAACGTGGAAGGGACGAAGGACAGACATTGGCAACAGGGTTAGAGCTTTTACACAAGCTTGCGAAGGCAGAGCGGGTCAAAAATGAGCGGATGACGTCAGCAGAGCAATGGCAATTGTGGAACGCGGACTGCATACAGTGTACCTGGCTAGTACCACCGGTATGGGCCGAATCCAAGTCTGAAACTCCCCTGCATCCTTCCGAAGTTAAAAGTTCTCTGCTGTCATCTTGCAATAAGATGCATTTATAAAAGTGCGCTTGTCAAGTTCATTGCCCATCAACCTGAACTGAACCAATATAGAAGTAAGGTACTGTACTAGCTAGCTATTCTAAAAGTGTAAGATGAGCAGCAGCATCCAGCTTTTTCTTTTCTTCAGCTTCTTCACCACAAGTTTGGTTGTGAGGTCCTGTGCTTTTCCCACTGGTGCTGCTTCCTGCGTGGGAGATGGTCCGGCTGTTGCTGGTTCTCACTTGATGAGTTCTGCAGTGAGGGGAGATTTGGCAGACTATGGTTTTCTCTTTTCAGTGGATGGTAATGTACTAGATCCTAATACTCCCTTGGATCTCTCGACTGGGGTGGCTCACTCTTGGACCTTATCTGTGGACTATGACTTCCCTATGGCCCAGAAGTTTCGAGGATTCTTGGTACGTCTCAGTGGTGGCAATACTGCCACACATGGTGTGGACCAACCTTTGTTGGTATCAGAAGATGTCGAGGTACAAGATGCAGAAGCATGTTTGGCCTTGGAGGGCGTAAGTGGTGTCACACATGTCTCCAATGACCAAAAGGACTGTGTGGGGGGCTCTCTCGTCTTTGAGATACCCAGTGACAACCTGATTGTGGATGTTACTGTGGTGATTGAAAACCAACACAAAAAATCCACTTTTCTGTTTAACAGTTTCACCATTCATGCTGTGGCTAGTACCAGTTTGGATCCATCTGCGGTTGCTTCCGGATCAATTTTTGCAAATGGCTGCAGTGCCATTGCAGCAGCACAAGATGAACGACGATTGCAATTCCTTGCCAACGAAACCGAGCCGCCCGAACTTCTGCCAACAGTTGTAGATATTGTCTCCGTCCACGTTTTCTTGGACACCTTGGCAACTGCGCTACAATTTACTGGACTACTCGAGGATGGTGGGCCACTCACTCTCTTTGCGCCAACCAATCAGGCTTTTGAGGACCCAGCGATTAAGTATTTGCTGGATCCAAAATGGATATTTCATCTGGAGTCACTGTTGGAGCATCATATCGTGGAAAGAGTTTTGTTTTCCTGGGATTTGATCTTGGGAAATGAAACCTATACTGCATATGGCGAACGTATCAATGTGACCAGTCTCAGTCCACCCACCCTCAACGACGATGCAACGATTGTTGTGGCGGACATTGACGCCAGCGATGGCGTTGTCCACATCATTGATGAAGTGCTCCTGCCTGAATTCATGTTGTTTTCATTGGAGGACGTCTTGATGCAAATTCCCCCGATCTCAAGATTTTTGTCTCTTTTGGAGCAGACAAATCTGACGCAGACTCGAGTGACTCTGGCCGCTGGAGGAACTATATTCGCTCCCACGAACAATGCCATTGACGGTGTTGTGGAAGCCGGGTTCATTCCAGAAAATGCAGATTTCTTAGAGAACCTTTTGTTGTACCACATGGCTCCTCGGGTTGCTATCGTGAGTGAAGCCCGAGTCGGCGACAACGTCACCACGCTCGAAGGCTCCAACATTACCGTCACGGATACCGGAGCGGAACTCGTCATCAACGGGGACACAACTGTGTTAGACGCCGACATCCTCGCTGCCAACGGCGTGATTCATATCATAGACTCGTTGCTATTACCGGATACTATTCTCTTAACAGCCAGTCCTACCGCAAGACCGTCACCGAGACCGTCACCGGTGCCCTCACCGAGACCAACCACACGGCCCTCACCGAGACCATCCCTGCGGCCAACATCACTTCCAACGCCTCTGCCTACGAGCGCACCCACAACCGACGCCCCAACGCTTGAGCCGACAGAGCAACCCACTACCGCGCCAACCCTTGAGCCGACAGACCAAACCACTACCGCGCAAGCTGATGGTGACTTTGGACCAACAAAGGCACCAGCCCAGGCACCTACACTGGCAATTCCAGTAGCAAATCCGCAAGTGACAGCTCGTCCTAAACCCCAAGAGGAGGTGCTGGGACCGACTGAGCCTGTGACATTTGAACCATCTGCCACCATGGCGACAGACCAGCTCCAAGCCTCCATGTCTGGTCTGAGCATGACTCTTTTTGGGGTGGCCTCACTTGGGGTTGAGGATATCCAAAACTGGGAAGCAGCAGCTGCGTTGCACTCTCAAGAAAGTGTCTATATCAAGTGGCAATCTATCACTGCATACTCAGCTGCTTTCCAAGTCTCCAATGTGCAAGACATAGTAGGAAGGCGGCGACTGCAGGACACGGTGACACTGCAGTACATTCAGAGCATATCATATTCTGCCGCTCCTGGGGTGATCCTTGAAGAGTTGTTTACGTTTCCATTTGATGATCCCAGTTCGAAGACAGAGTTCGTGGAAACTCTGAAGACATACAAAGGGGAACTGAGCAATGTTCTGTTTGTGTCAGATGTGGAATTACCTTCTGAGACAACTACACAGCCTTCTTCTTCGGCCCTACAGACAGCAGACCCTGCAATGGCACCCACAACACCGATTGAGTCCCCAAACAACATGACATTGATTATCATCATTGTGGTAGTTGTTGTGGTAGTATTTCTGGTGGCTGTTGGGGCATTTGTATTTCTGAGGAGTAAATCGAGCTCTCGCGATGGCAAATTGCCCAAAAACGAACCAGAAGGAGAACCAAATGCTCCCGAAGACATGACCAAGAGTATATCAATGCAGCATGGAGCCCCTCTTGGGAGTGACGAATCAGAACGAGTGTCACAACAACCTGCCAGAATCCCGGATTCCGTGTTGGAGGTTCCTGATGCTCCTACTGGTGGTGCTGTTTGGGACCGAACTTTGATTGAACTAAAGAGGGAGGGTGTAAATGATGTTGTGGGGGATGATGCACCCATGACGGTCACAGCTGTGCTTCATCAGCCTGAACCAGTACCGATAGCAATTCACCAATCCGAGGCTCTTGATCAAAAGAGAAGGATCAGTGATCGCTCTGACCGTCGACGTGGTAACAAACAAGGGGACATGGTCCCTGTGGCCAAAGCTGTGCCTTTCGATGAAACCCTGTCTGAATCCCCACCAGAACCACCAGTAGACCAAAGATATCTCCGGGAGAAAGATGATCTCTTTGAAGCATAACGAAGGAATCTGGTAGGGGGTCAAGTTGAAGAGTTGATTCCACAATCGCTGGATTGCTGGCCATTACTGCCGCAACTGGTACATGTATTTTCATATGCATGCTCTCCACGTCGTAACTCCTAGACAAACTATTCAATCGCAGCTTGTGTGGCGTACAGTATCATTGTCTTCCACTTTCCTCTCCAAGCGTCCAAATTGGTAGTAGCCCTCCTTGACAAGCTAGCCAGCCAGATGGGGTGGAGTCCTGGCTTGGCCGAGTAGGATAATTCCCCCTGCTAGTAGGATGCCCGCAAATAAATCTAGGCTGGAATATCGCCAAGGATGCAGCTCCACAACACCTTGCCGTCGTCTCCGCGATTCTTTTCGGATCCGCAGCGATCTCCTCGCTCGTACAGAGGTCTCCTTGAGAAGCCAGCGACAAGGAGCCCTGACTTGTCCGAGTAGAAGTCTTTCCCAAAGGTTCCTTCCTGAAAAAGAAAAAAAGAAATCCTGTCCGCAGTCCGCAATACTGCCGAATTCAGCCCCCTAACACCCTCCCACCGTCTCTGCGCTTCTTTTCGGATCCGCAGTGAGCCCCATGCTCGCAGCCTCTCCACGCTACATGTATTCACGTATTCACAGGTGGCTCTTGAAAACAGGGTTCTCCGGTGCGATGCATGCACCTGGTTAGTGGAACCAGATCTTATATCTTAGTTGGAATGCTCCGATTTCGAAGCAGGCTATAGCCGTATAGCCCATGTAAGAAGGAATATCAAAATGTTATAGCTCTTCTACTAGATCAGACTGGATTTATGTGGCAACAGAACAACTGATGCCTGAGAAGCTGAGAAGCTAGCCACATACATGTGCTGGTGCTTTTCGAAAACGCTTCACGTCAAGAGTTTCTCTACGGTTGCCGCAAAAGAATCAAAGACGGAGCAAAACAGCTACTGATAGACTCTTTGCAGCTTGGAACTTGTTCGGCCCTTGCCAGTGTCCCTGAACTTTTGGGAATCGGAAGGTTCAGGACAAACCTTCCGCTCGCCAGCCAGGAAGGTAGCAGCCTTCACTGCCTCTACTGCGCTCATGTTCCGTACCGGTATTGTGTGCTGTGTGACGGAGTAGTGGCTTCTACGGTAGCTCTTCAAGAGATACTAGATTACAGGACAACAGGACAACAGCAAAAAACATACAGCCCATTAAACCCTTCGGCAACTGACAGAGTACTTGGTATCACCGAAGTAACCAAAGATTACCTAGTGGTCTTGAAAAAACCCGGCAAAAGGGTCTTTTACTAGCACTGTTAAGTCTTATGCTTCGGTTGCACAGAAAGCAATCGGAAAGCATCAGTCCTGAATAGCTCCAGAATTTCGTCAGTTCTGGTTTTGGTAATGTTATGGTTGAATAGCTTTTTTCAAGGCAAATGTAAGCGGTAAGAAGGAAGCTGGAGCACTTTTGAACAACAAGGAAGGGAATTCGATTGCAGAGCTATTGCAGAGGGTCTCAGAGGTCTTATTGCCCGCCGGGGCCCGAGGATTCATGCCAGTACCGCAAGGCTGGCCACTGGCGAGTGAAGGGCTGTGAACTTTCTTGCCCAGACTGACAGAAAACAGAAAGCCTCCAAGTTCGTACCAGATACCAGGTACTACCACTACTTCTTTTACTCTTCTTTTGTTCAGCTTTTGTAGCCTTTGTTCAGGCAGTACTAAGTCTTACTACTAGCTGTCTTACTCCAGGAGCTCTCCAGGAGTCCACAGGGTCTTCGCCGTCTTCACCGTCTTCGATTCGCGCCTCTTTGAATTTCCCCAGAACAAAAAAGAAGGCGAGTCAAATTGCAGAGGGTCTGAAGGTCTTATTGCGTGCTATTGCCAGAGAATTCATGCCCCATAAGCCCACATACATATATATTTATAAGTGCAATAAGCTCACATCAACCTGGTCACTGGTCTCTTCAAACTGGCGAGAACTTCAAGCGACGTTTGAAGTAAGTGCTCTGAAAGACTCTTACTCTCTTACTGTACCTTTTCTGCCCCCACAGCCCCACAGCTTACCTACCAGATAGGGTTTTCTTAGCTGTTTTGTTCATACCGGTATGAAGCAAAGAGTGAAAGAGTGAAGTTTGTTCAGGAGGTGCGATCTCAGATCCCTCAGCTCTCACAATCCAAAAAACCAAAACAACCAAACCAGTTGGAAACCCAGCAGTTTATTTTTTTAAAAACCTAATCTGATCACACCCCCATGAGCTCTCAGATTTTTAATACTGATGCCGTCACTTTGGAAAGTCTGATCCGACAAAACAACCGTGCCATCCACATGCTGCGTTTGTCAGACTACTCCAGAGCCACCAAATTGCTCTGTTCAACGGTAGCTGGTCTCCAGCAGTTGGCACCTTGATGAGACGACGATGACGACTGGATGGAAGATAAGGAATCTCGTTTTTCTATTCCTTGGACTTGCAGCAGCAACAGCAACCACAAGGTGAGGAGGAGCAGCAGCAGCGTCTTTCGAGCCCCATTCGGATTGCTTGCTTTGATGGCTTGGGTCTTTGCGGCTCTGTTCCCCTCTTGAATCGCGTCTCATTTGCAGTGGTGTACAATCTGGCATTGGCATTCCATTTGGGAGCACTTGCGGAGCCGATAATGGCCGTCGTCGCCAACGACTGACCAAGGCACTCAACTTTTACACAGTGGCCCTAGATGGCAGAGGCCGCCCCGGTCTAGTATTACTAGTGGTGCGAGCTCACTGGGAGGATTCGGAAGCATGGAAGCCTTGGCCATTGTGAATAACCAGGCTCAGATTCATCAAATCTTTGGGGCCAGCCTCAAGTCCGACGAATGCCACACTGTCATGCTCAGCCACATCATGTACACCAGCATCGCCACCGGTGGACAGCCCTTTCGAGACGAAGAATCCCTAGGTGCATCGGCCATGCAGTCCTGCCTGGAACAGTTTCTTGCCAACGCCACCCAAAAATCTCGTTGTGCCGCCCAGGCGGCGTAACCCGGCACTTGCCAAGTGCGAACACCCTTCCAATTTTGCTTACAGTACATTCTTTTTTGGTGCGAGCATTGGATATATACTATGAGTAATCCTATAGATTGAATATCCTTTTTAAAAGCATGAACGTGCAGAAGCACTGTTCCTGTAGTGTCCGTCCAGAAAATCACTGCTGTGCATGCACCCCACCCTAAGAGCCAAGACAATACTACTAGCTATTGTACCGGTACTATCGGGACCTTTGCAGCTCACACTCAGCGAATCCATTGGCTCCGTACCTATGCATAGATTGTTGATGTGCTAGCTATCTTTGCTTCGCCATCTGCTCAATCAGCTTGGAACGCCAGCCGCCAGGATCCCGCTCGTGGTCAAAATCAGCTTCCCGTGGACCAGTGCCGCTACATATCGTTCGCCGGTCCTTTGTCGAGGTGCAGCCAAGCCGCCTCCACCAAGCATTCGCCCCTTGCGTCACAGTACAGTACGTACGTGCGACCTGTCGCGCCATCACAGTGCGATGCCGTACCTGGCACATGGTACTGGCAGAGCAGTCGGCTTTACACCGTTCGTCGTTTCGTTCGTTGACTTGTGCTGCATCATCCATCCAGAGAAGTGCAAGCACCTCGTGCTGTCGACTGGCCTTCATGTTCGAGTTCACTGTAGTTAATCCACAGCTAAGATAGATACTTGCGGGTGCAGCGCTTTTAAGCTATTGACGCAGTCGAATAGCAGTATGTAACCGCAGGATGTCTAAGATTTTTCTGTCGCCCTGGAGTCGGTTTTATTCGTATCCTGTCTTGGATATTGAGCAAGACATTTGCGCAATTGTCAGCAACCTAACCAATATTATTGACTATTTGATCTGTTGGCTTTCCAAACATGAATTAGTTTGAAAAAGGTTTAATCCACCGATTTCCATGGCCCTGTTTACGGTATGGGTAGCACCTCGATGCGTGGTTTGAGAAAGGGTTGGTATGGTGCTACACCATCACAGCTAGCACTAAGACCCTTCCCATGTTGATCCATCGGTTGGCTCCCTTGCCCCTTCCTTTTCATCCTCGTATCGGTAGCGTTTTGCAATCCTTTGGCTGGTTCTGAGGCAAGTAGACTTTCTTCCAGGGTCTCCTAAAGAACCCTGTGAAGGTGCCTAGCTACAATTGTAACTGGCAGCGAATACTTGGACGATTTGAATAAGAGTGCATATACGTAAAAGAAGCTATTGTTACAGTAGAAGATTTTGGCGTTTAAAGGAGTCAACGCCGATGGGGGCCAACGGGAAGAGGTTGGATGATCGAATGCTTGATGATTCAGAGTAGGATGGATGGATGGAAGTTTTTGCGTGCTGCAGCATAGAATATTTGATTGTTGGTTGATCGCACTAGCTATGCGGCTGCCGCAGAACGGGTAGAGTATGTGGCAGTGTGTAGAAAGAGATCAATGTATAGGGCCATTCGTTCCCGACTCCCATCATCGTAACTGCTGCTGTTGCCCGCGGCATACATGATGTGACTCATGAGAATTTCCTGACACTGTTGTGCCCCTGTGTAGTGTCCCAGGAAGATGATAGATGTGTGCCTGATTGTTGACAATGGACAGTGCTTCCATGGACCCAGGGGCACTAATGGGGGCGGATGAGGAGGAGCTGTTTTGTCCCAAGACAAAGGCACCGTGATAAAACTGCAGTGCCTTGTGCAGACTCTTCCGGAACACGGTATGGTCCAATGGCTCGACTTCTCGATGAAGCAGAGCACCAATGTGAAAGCCAATCCTGACATTGTACACAATTGCCAAGGAGAGGCGTTCAGGATTTGAGTAGATGTAGACGTAATGTAGCTGTAGCAGTCGCTCTCTGTATCGACCTTCGGCAATCCAAATGGGCGCTTCAAAGACAAAGTGTGAAGCGCCCTTCAAATCTTCTTCGCTTCTGGCAGATACACGAGCAGCGGCTGGCAGAGGACAGTAGAAGAATTGGTAGTCTGGCAGGAACATGTCGCCATTGTTAGGATCTTCACTGCAGGCAACCAGAACATTGAGAGCATGGACACAAGAAGAAAACAGAGTGGTGGCTCTGCCTAGTCTTTCATCCTGTAGAAACACACAGCGTCATTGTTCTGACTGATTATCTGAGCAACCGTGGCGTGGAGGGAGAACATGGTCAAGAAATTTTTTTTAAAAAGTTTTGCTAGAAGTCTTTTTTCAGATTGCCAAGTTGCGAAATTATGAAACCTTCTCTATTTCTGGCTCAAGAGCTTCTTCCTTTGTACGGTACCGGTGCCATGTGCCAGGTGCCAGGTGCCAGGTAGATAGAAAGATTGGGTTGCTTGTGATGAGGGCGCTGAGCTCTGATGAGCAATCTGTAAAAAGAGACGCTCTGCAACAAACTGTACTAAGCATATTGGTACTCTACCAAAGTGCACCTGAGACCGCTAGTCTGGAGCAGTGGACTTGCGATTTGCATAAGAATCTGA
>CAICTM010001458.1:0-28790 GCA_903772945.1 Seminavis robusta
ACAGAGGTTTGCCCGGCATGCGTCTCTTCTTCTGTTTTATGCCACCTTTAGTCCTCGTTCTCCCAATGATGAAGACATGCAGAAAACACATCAGCGCCTTGTCGACGACCTACGATTCATCCCTCGTGCTCTTTCCCTATTAACGTATCCCACACAAACATCGGCACCCCTCACGTTGTCACTCATTCGCAATGTCCACAATCTACTCGCGTCGTTTGAAGGAACCATCAAGGTCGTCCAACAGACGGGATTTCCGTACGACAGCACCACCGCACAGGCACCCTGGAATCCCAAACCCGACGAGAATACCAATGGACTCATTACGTATCCCTCTATTTTTCGAGATGTCCTCATTTGGGCGCTCAATGCGCCGCATTTGCCGCCGTTTCCAGGATCCCCACAAGACAAGCGTCCCGAATTGGTCGTCGAAATATTGGGCATTATTTTTGCCATGGGAGGAACCGAAGTCTCACGAGCACTCCGTATCCGTGTCCCAATGCCGCATTGTCACAATTGGTCGTGACGTCCCTGAAATCATTGTCATCGGATGACGACAAACGGGTTTATCAAGTCAAACTATCGACCATTACCATTTTAACAGATGCCAGTCCATCGTTTGGCACTTTTTTGGTCGAACAAGAAGCATTACCAGCATTGCTCGAAATTGCCCAACGACAAATGGATACCGTCATTGATAATATACAAGTCAATGACAAGGCCGTTTCGGCATTGGTGCCCAGTTTGGCGGTATTGTACAAATTCTCGGCTGGTAATCCGACCTTTCGGGATGCCACCAAAGAACTCGTCTTTCCGCCCGCTCAAGAAGAAGAGTTTTGGAAATTGTCCAAGGAACAACTACTACTCAATAATCAACATCAAGATGCGGCGACGGATGATAATAACGACAACAATAACAATAACAATAAACAAGTACCGGCCAAGAATAATAATATGCAACCGTTGGATGCACCGCGTGGCACGTTGCGATGGAAATTGATTCATCTCATGACATGGACCGAATCGCATATCAAACGATATGCCAGTGAATTGTTGTGGGCACTCTGCGAGGAAAATCCTAAAGAATTTGTTCTACGAACTGGAATGGGCAATGCCATTGGCTTTTTAGGGGCCAAGGGAATGGTACAGATTCCTAATAATAATTAGATTAATTAATTAATTATCTATAATAAAATAACTAATAACTAACTAGCTATTAATTAATAACTAACTAACTAAGTAAATACTAGCTATTATTAGCTAGGACACAAGAGTAGCTACCGATAGGGATATTGTGTTTAGTTAGTGGACAATATAGATAGATCCTGATGTCGCCTGTTCTGTTTCCTGTTTCCGTCCATCTTTCACACTACTCTGTTCTACTGTACTCTCTAAACCACCCTCAAAGACAGATTCGATTCTGCAATCATTGGAGCGTCTGGAGCTGCTACCGGGCTAGTAGAGTACGGTAGCTAATGTAGTATCTAAATAGAAGGTGATACCCTTTACTAGTATCTGCTACCTGCCAGAATCGAATCTTAATTTTTGACTGCATATCTAAATAGAAGGTGAAGCATGTGGCAAGCTCCCAATCGTGATTTGCCACACGTCTGAGCCCGTGCCTAAGCTGGTTAATGCAAGCTTCGCAGCAATCTTTTTGGATCTGGACCCTGGACCGCTTTTTGAGCCATCAACCGTGTCAATCGAGAACAGTGCACGATAAAGGACCTCATTTTCCATTCATTCGATATCCTCTGTTATCACACAGACAAAGAAACCACCACCAAAATGAGCCAAGACGACGATTCCTTCTCCGAGGATCTTCTCTCAACAACGCCGTGGCTATTGTCGTCATGATCTTCCTCGATATTATTTGCATTGTGTTCAATCAAGAACAGAATCATGGTGAGCATGGACAAGGACTGGAAGGGAGCACTCGACATGGGATAGACCAACGGGTACTTTTGTAGAAACCGTTGGAGATACCACCTCAGAAACACACTGATCGTTCGAACCACACATTCCAGCCAGGCCCAACTAGTGACATCCACAATGACAATACTAATGTCTGCACTAGTATTGCCGTCTTTCTCAGTACTAGTACTGATCAAGGCTAAGTGGTCACAGACCGTCTCTTCAGTACTTTCAGTACCAAGAGACTTGGCCAAGGCGAGGACAAACGCATCTCGCAGTTTCCGGGTCACGTCATCAATCTCGGCTTTGGCTTCGTCTGCCGATACTTCTATCTCCTCTTTGTCTGAGTCCTCCTTGTCTCCTGATGTGACTTTGTCTTCATCAGGATCCGCAAAAAGCACCTTTTCCAACTCTGCGTTCCACTCTTCCAACGAAGCCTTACACGTACTACTAGTATTAATAGTAGAAGCCTCTTCGGACGCCAATATCTCAGACAGCTGTCGTACACACTTCATCATCATCGTCATGTAGTCAAATATAGAGCTCGGGAAGATCCAAAGGAAGAGTTTGTGGCTGTTAAAGATCTTCCACAGAAAGATCCAAAGATCTGCAAAAGATTGAGCCTCAACCCATTTCAAAATAATAGCTTTGCAGGCTAATAGTCAATCCACGGTCCCCCGTCGTGCGCTTTTGCGTGGACGAAGCAGCTCTGCAACCGCCCGTTCCAGCCTACAGTACCAGCACAGTTCAACCCCTCCGAGTAAACGAAAGCCATAGCTAGCTAGCTTCACTATAGCTAGCACCTAGCTGTCTAGCGAGTACATGTAGGAGGTACGGTACAGTGCAGTACTGTGGAGGATCTGGTCCTTCCAGTGCAAGCAAGATGCATGCATGACAAAATCAGTTGATTGATTAGCTGCTTCAAGTTGGGAAATACCGGTATACTGAGAGGTGTGCGTGGGTTTGCAGGCTAATCGATAGACCGCTTTTGCATCCAGGCTCCGAATTCTCATGATCACATTCGAAGTCCTTGCTGGGGATGATCAGGGTGCCCTCGACCTCTACCGCTCTGTTTACTCCCTGTCCTCCCTTGATGTGCCTGCCGCCCCCTTCTGTTGGCCTCCTAGCTAGTTGGTTTTCATTCCCTGCCACTCGACGACGGTACGGTGCCGTGACGAAGAAACGAGCAGGCGGAGGAGGATTAGACAGGAAGAGACATTTTATCAGATTCTATCCACTACTGCACTACCAACCTGCACCAGATGCAGCACCAGCTGCAAAGGTAGTGGTCATGTTTTGTTGAGTGAAGCCAAGCTGTCAACAAGGAGCAAAGAACGCACAAGGCCAAGCATGAGACAAAGAAGGCCAAGTAACAACACACTAGCTAGCTAGTCTTGATACTGTAGGTAGCTATAGTTAGTTAGAACATGTAGTAATATAGGATGATTGCAACAGCCGTAAAGACCATGATCCATTTCTTGAGTGCCTTCTTTTCCTCCGCCTTTCTGCATTTTTCCGACATGCCTGCATCCACATTGGGAACCAGCATTTTATAGAAAATGTACCTGTTGGACAACAATCGAATATGAAAGGAAGCAAAATAAGCAATATGTTAGGCATGATGATCATTGAATTGAATCTGTCCACCAAGATTGTCATCTAAGCTATACGGTTGTGACAGTATGTATGTAGCACTCACTCATCTTTGAATTCATGTTGTCCCGTGACATGCTGAAACAATTCGTATTTTTCTGCCAATTGTCGTGCCAGTTGCACGGCTTGTTGCCGCGAGTGGGCAAATTTGTACTGGACGAGAAAATCGACGGCTTCGGTGCCCACAAAACACTGCGGGTACGTGACCAATCGATAGGTCCGATCGGCCACTTGGATACCGCGTTGAAATGCCCGCATCACTTCCAACAGTGTGAATTGACGGGAGGAACAGAAATCGGTAAACCGATAATAGAGATGCGCATCTTGGATTTGATCGTTGTGATCGTGTGTGACGTGTTCGCAAATGTGCAAAATGGCATTCATTTCCTTGACGACTCGGAGAGCATCACGTCGTGAATGCAATTGAAGAAAATCGACGAGAAAGTCAATGGCTTGACTTCCCACAAAACAATCGTGAAATGTTTTCAAATGGTACTTGCGATCCTTCACGGGAACATTCTGCACCATGGCACGGGCTGTCTGATACAGCACTTCATCACTCAGCAAATCTTGACCGTGATGCCAAAAGTGCGGCCGTTGCTTTCTTTGGGCGGCTTGTGTCAGCGCAATGGAAGCTGAAAACTTGGGAGGTGGTCGACGGGTACCACCGGTAGTAGAATGATGATGATGATCATGATGGTCTGTGCTGTCGTTGTGGCAGTTGTTGTGGAGGTTGTTGTGTGGTCTTCTCTGTGTAGTACCAGTAGTAGGGCTACTAGTACTGGTACTAGTAGTTCCACTGGATTCGGTATGGGCTGCCATCTTCATGAGCTTATTACTGGTAGGGCACGTCGATCGATCTGATCGAGTTCTCTCTTTTTATTTTGTGTGCGTGCTTTTCTGCTGCATGGATGATGGTGTGAGAGGAGATGGATTGACGTCAGGGGAAAATCCAATCGAGAATTCAATCGATCAATCCATCTCGAGCAGATTTCGAACCGAATTCAACACCCCGACGAACATAATCGAACAAAACTGAAAAAGAGCTCTTCAAGTGTGAACAAACATGTTCCATCGAGGGAGCACGAGCATTAATTCATATTGGATCGAAGAGGAGCCTGGAAGAATACAGCACAAGCTGATGAAGCATAATATCATACATAGCTCTAGCAAGAGCTAAAAAACATTGCTATTTTCCCCTATTCCATCCTCCAGATGGCGTATATTGTCTTTCAAAGTTTTCGTCTCAAAGCTCAAAGGAAGCACTGTGACTACTAGCTACGTAGTAGCCAGTAAAGTTGCAGTGAATTCCTCGCGGCCAGGGCTACCGGTAGAGGGTACATCGTATTGTTTCGTCCTCTGAGGGCTGTTTTGCGTTTTGCATTCTTTGGTTTGAATGCGTTCGGCTTCGCTAGTAGAGTGCTGCGACTGATGCTCCTGCTGCTCCCTTGTGGAAAGAAGAACTCGGAAAGAAGAACTTGGCGGAGCCATTGTTTGCAGCAGGTATTCGCAGTCAGCAGTCGTATCTTTTGGCAACCGATGGTAAAGCTTTGGCAACTGTTGGAGCTCTCTTCGAACTTCGAAGTGACTAGATAGAGCTCTAGCCAGCTAGCTAGAGCTCTAGCTCTACTAGATAGCTTCCCACGGCCACTGTTAATGACATTGTGTCCAAACTGGATTGCTGGCTAGATCCACCATGTATGTTCTAACAGCAGTTTTGCACTTACTTAATCACACTTGTTTGAGGTTTGAGGAGCTGAAACCTGAAAGGTGACCAAAGAAAACGTAAATTTCCCTGCTTTTCATCGTCCAAAGCTGCACTCAGTGTCCAAGCCACGGTTGCCACAACAGCTGGCACAACACTCCTTTAATTCGTTTGTTATTCACTTCGCGTTCATTGGTTCTCAAGATGCTCCAGGATTTAACTGCATGGCGTCCAGTCGTTCAGTCTGTTGGTTGCTTTTCCAAAATTGCCAAACAAACAAAACAATGAGTGGGCGAAGCGACCACATCGAAATCGCAACTGTGGACGAGGCCAGCAAAGTCAGGAGGCAATAGGCCAGCTTGAGGAGGGCTCCTCATAAAGTGCTCTTCGTCTTTACAAAACGCCGCACAACTTACCAGTATCCAACCCATTTTACCCGGCAGCTCTTCAAGATGCAGAGCTCCACATCTGCCAATGGTAAGACCTTGCCTACTAGTGAAGGCGATGCCGAAATTGCAGTGAAACCAACAGAAGGATCCACGAAAACGATCGGCACGGATTCTACCAACACCGATGAAGAAGATGCAGGTAGTGGATCCCTGGCGGAGAAAGATGTTGGGATCAACGGAGCTCCGCCACCACCACCGCCCGTTCATCAGGGTACGATAACGACTGTTCAGCAGTTTATCAATACGGTGCGAGATTCCACCCAAGGGTTGCCACTACAACCTTCCGTTCTCACAAGACCAGAATATGATAATCCTGGTGCCTATGCCGTTGGACCGCTTGGCATATCCATTGTTCGTCACTCCGTGGCCCAGACCCCTCCAACAGAAATAGGAAGAGTCCAAGCGCAAGTTGATATAGAGGGGCAACAACAACAACAAGAATCCAGAACATCAGTTGCCCACGATTCTACTAGTAACGACCAACACCTTGCTGTGGCAAACCTCGTCCAACAGGATAACGTTCAAGATAGCATTCCAAGGGCAACCGAGTTTCACCAACAAGAAAGGCAGATGAAGCACTCTGACAAAGAAATGAACAGAAAGATTTTGTCGTGCATGGCCCTTTGCGTGCTGGTAGGTGGAGTTATCGGGCTGCCTTTGTTGATTCTGGTGTCAAACAGAAAGAAGGATGTGCCCTCAGGCAGCAGTCTTTCCACAAGCAGTCCATCGGCCAGTCCATCGGCCAGTCCATCGGCCAGTCCATCGGCCAGCCCATCTGCTGCACCAACTACGAAAGAGGATGGTGTCTTGAGTCTCTTGCCAGATTTCACTATTCGGGCATTGGACGATCCCATGTCGCCCCAGTATCAGGCATATGAGTGGTTGCTGGAAGATCCGGCTTTGTCAAGCTACACGGATGCCAGAATCCTGCAAAGGTTTGCTCTTGCAACTTTCTACCATTCACTGGGTGGTCCCAACTGGGTCTTCCATGAGAATTGGCTCAACCACAGTGAGCACGAGTGCAACTGGTTTTCTCAATACTGGTTCTGGCTCTATGATGCCACGGCTGGAGAAGAACGACCACAAGCATTGAACTTTTCGGATCCCTATGCTCCCTGTGGTTACACCACCCAGAATGACGAATCAAGCATGGAATACAGGAACCTCCTGTTAGGGGAAAACAATCTCAGTGGAGAAATTCCTTTGGAAATCTCGTTTCTGACATCCCTTTCCTTCCTTGGCATCCAAGTGAACAACATACATGGAACTGTGCCAAGTCACATTGGTGAACTAACCAACCTGGAATACTTCAAGTTGGCTATCAATCATCTGGAAGGGGTAAGCTCTAGTTCCTTCCTTCCAATAGAAGGCTGTGAACTCTACCCATTTGTTGTGCTGGCGCTCACTCAATCTTTTCAATCATTTAGACACTACCAACAGAGCTTGGCTTGTTGACAAGGTTGATTCACTTTCCGGCTCTCTACAACTCCTTCAGTGGTATGATTCCATCTGAGCTAGGACAAGCTGGTAACCTCACCAAGCTCTTTCTGGACAACAACCTTCTATCTGGGGTGAGCTTCATTGATGCTTGGCACTACTGTTCAAGTCATGAAATTTATGATTGTCTCTGACATCTTCCCTTTGTTCTGATACTCCAGAATTTGCCATCAGAGATCGGCTTGTTGGCCAACGTAGAGTATCCTTATTTCTACAACAATGTTCTCAGTGGAGTAAGTACAGTATTTTGAAAGTTGCTTGTTCTCCATGAAGACTGAGGATCCTCACCTTTTGCCCCCCTCTACTAGACTCTACCAACAGAGTTGGGGCTGCTGTCCAATGCAAACCACATGTCTCTTGATGGTAACCAATTTACTGGCAGTCTGCCTTCTGAGTTTGGAAAGTTGTCCATAGCTGAACACATTGTGGTGAAGAACAACATGATCACAGGAAAAATTCCTACAGAGCTGGGACTCTTGCATGGTGCACCATCCTACTACATTCATCTAGGAAACAATCTCATCACAGGACAGATCCCCTCTGGTAAGCAGGTCTCTTGTGTACCCGGTTCTGGGATATTCTTGCTCTCATTTTCATGATTGATTTTTGTCTATTGTGATAGAGCTTGGGCAGGTTTCAAAAATGTCAAGCCTGCAACTTGCTGGCAATCAGCTTTCTGGAATGATGCCAACTGAGCTTGGATTGTTTGGTCCTACCTTTCGCTTCCTCAATCTTGCAAACAATTCATTGACTGGGCAGATTCCAAGTGAGCTGGCTCGGCTCAGCAACCTGACGCTCTTGAGCTTGGAACATAATTTTCTCAGTGGACAAGTGTCAGGTGATCTGAGTGAACTGGTTGGGAATGGTTCATTGATCTCTATAAATATTGTTGGCAATCCACTCCTGACTGGGGCTATTCCAGAAGACATGTGTGATGCTGGCATTGACACTGCAAATTTCACTTGTCCTGATTGGGCAGAATGTGGGGTTATCTTTGACTGTTCCATCAGCCTATGCGGTTGTGAGTGCCCATGTCCACAGTGAAGTGAAGGCTGGACTGCTGTTGCACAAATGAGCTGGAAAGAACTGAGCAGCCATGCCATGCACACCAGTGATAGTGAGAAATCCCAGCATTTCCATAACTTCCATACTCTAAAACTCCCCTACTTCTTTTCCATTACTAGTCCCAAATGCACTGGAGGATGAGAAGAGATCGTTTTCATTACGAGTCACTTGGCTTATGCCGCTGATACCGGCATCCCATACAGTAGAGAAAGTCTAAGCTCTATGATGTTGGAATAGAATCACTACCATGGATGGCTGGGTTGGGAGCGAATAGCGGCTATGCGGAAAGTTCGTTCGCATTTCCCACGCGTTTATCCCAAAGGCAGGTGTAACTGCCAGAAGGAAGCAACGGACCCTTACATCAAGGTTGGGTCGAGCGGAATGTACATGTTTACAGATATACCAGCTGCGTGGTTGCACCCCCACCCGACTCGGAATATTAGCCTCCTGCATAGATGATTGCTAGCTAGCAAGAACGCTTCCTAGGTGGCTAGTGGCTGGGGGTAACTGTACCGGTATCGGTAGATCACCCTGCAATCAAGCACAAGGCCGCAGAGCGACTGATCAATCCGCATCCACGGTCGAATGCCACTACCAGCGAGACGTGGAATACCTCGGCAGTCTTGCTGCCAGAGCCCTCAACCCCTTTACCTCGGCAGTCTTGCTGCCAGAGCCCTCAACCCCTTTAATTGTTTTTCCTGCTACGGTGGTCCCTGTAGGTATAAGGGTAGGGTTAGAATACAAATAAGTCAGCAAAAACTAAATAAGTAGCCTAGGGTGGTGCTTTTAAACCAGCTAAAGCTATTTACATGCATCCTAGTAGGGGGATCTGCTTCTACCAGGAAAAACTATAAAGCTAGCAAAAGCTATATAACTAGTATTCTACCTAGCTTGGGGTATCTGCTTCTAGCTTGCGATGAGAATCTGCTTCTAGCTAGGGGGGATCTGCTTCTAGCTAGCTAAGCGCAAGTTAAGCACTAGCTAGCTAAGCACTACAGGTATCTGCTTCTAGCTAGCTAGCTAATAGGGGTATCTGCTTCTACACTGAAACCTTTCTGCCGAGGTTACACAGCTCCGCTGGCTTAATTGGGCGGAGAGCTCTTTGATGGCTCGAGCCCTCGCTCTTTTAAAAAGTAACTCGTTTTATAAAAAGTACCATGCATTCTATTTTTACAATTTTAAATCAACCGTTTCATTTAAATTGAGTCCCGCAAAAGCGACGCAGCGACGTCGCTGCGACGTCGCTGCGTCACTGCGTCGCGACGCTGCGTCGCTTTTGTGGGACTCAATTTGGATGCAAAAACATTATTTTTAAAAGTTAGGCTCTTCGAAATAAGTCAGCGGGAGCTGCGATACCTCGGCAGAAAGACAGATAGAAGAAGGAGGATCATGTTCGAGATTGCACCCATCTTTCAAGCCAGCCCTGGCGACAACACCCGACTACGTCATGTGTTGCCGCCCGGTATCATTCATTCCCTCATTGCAACCTTCTTTATCAAGCTAGCCCTGGCGACAACACCCGACTACGTCGTGTGTTGCCGCCCGCTACTCTATAATTTACCAGCTGCCATTCCCTTATTGTAACTCTAACCTTTACAGCTCCTGCTGGCTTATTGTGCTGTTGTGCTGATTGCACTAACCTTAAATTTTAATGATTTATTTCTTCCCCTAACTTGTATTGAACCATCAATGTTCAGTTTTGTTGGCTTATCATGTCATTTTGTGCTATTACTACCATCCTTTACGGCTCAACCGAATAGAAATAGAAATAGAAAAAAGAAATAAAATAGCATTAAGTCAGCGGAGCTTGCGATACCCCTCAAAACAGATAGAAGAAGGATATGTTCGATGCACCCATCTTTCAAGCCAGCTCTGGCGACAACACCCGACACGTCGTGTGTTGCCTCCCGGTATCACTTCATTCCTCATTCAACCTTCTTTTATTCAGCTAGCCCTGGTGACACACCCGACAAACACCCAGGCTACTCTAAATTACACGCCAAACCCAAACCACAGCTCCGCTGCCTATTGCGATTAAGCAAACAACCAAATATTAAATATATTCCTACCCAAACGTATATAACCATCAAATGTTCTAGTTTGTTGCTATGACACTCTATCCTTATACTGGGCCCACCGTAATAGAAATAGAAATAGATAAGAAATAGAAAAAATAGGAAAATAGCATAAGGGAGAACTCAGGCAGTTTACCTGCCGAGGTTATACTTCTCGAATCTCGTCCCCAAAATCACTCTAAGTGGCAGCCTGTTCCAAGCAGACCGATTCCCAACAGGACCAAGCCGAGTTGTGTTCGACATCAGATAGTGGTTGCCGAGAGTCGTGCCCTTGGCTACGGCCACGAGCAGCCTCCTCCGTTTAGAGTCCCTAAAGGAGGACGATGGGGTACAAATACGGAACGCAAACAAATGGTGCCACAGCAAGCAGGTAGGTGTGCTCTGGTGTGCTGTCTGTGCGGCCTGACCTGTACCGTGTGTTGTGTTGGCTTTAACAAACGCCGTGCGTATACTATGCCTCCTGAGCGATCGGACCGTTTACGATCCCAGTGTCTACAATAATAGGCACGAGACAATAGTATTTCCAAGAGGAAGAGTTTACGGAAAACATGGACGAAACCAAGAGACGGTTGGCCGCGCCGTGTGCGTTTGTGGTGGCTCGGATGTTTTCGGGGTCAAATACGAGGCCCTGATGAATTGTGGACCTTCTGTGTGTGTTGACGAACGAATGGTGGTGTCAGGGCATAACTTCAGAAACTATAGGTAACAATATTATATCCTAACCATCATGATAAACGCAATAATGAATGTGTCTGCATGCATGAAAGGCCTCCAGTCCAAGCGCTATCAAACCCCAAGGGAAATCCTTCTTGGGGTTGTCATTCGCGGTCGGATCAGAACGATCAAGCCTTGCATGATTTCGACTCCCTAATTAATTTCTGGCGAGTCTGGAGAATACACCGAGAGGTTTTTCTCCTTGGACAAACTTGGGAAGGGGTGCATCTGCTTCGCTCTTGTATACGACGCAGATGCTGTTGATTCATTGTCGTTCTTTTCCATTGCCGTGATGAAATACATGACCTAAATGACTACCGCAATTGTTGCAACAAACTTCTCTCTCGATGCCCCTCACTCCAATGTGAGCCTTTTCTTCTCCGTCGCTGTTCGAGGAATAGTACGACTTGGAATAGGCGTCCCATCCCGTGTCGTGGAATTTCGAAGCGGCCGAATAGAGAGGAAAGTCGCACGCCTTGCAGCAAAAATATCCATTTTTGGGAAAGAACTTACAAAACTCACCCTTCCCGTACGCTTCCGTGCCGCCTTGACGAAGCACGTAAAACTCCTCCTTGGTCAATTGCTCGCGCCATTCTTCGTCTGTCTTTTGGAACGGATACTTGGATGTGTCTTTCATTATGCGTTTCGATGCAGGAGGACCCAACCAACGAAACATGAAACTCTCACGACTGTTGCTACCCTGTACACTGCAGGGAAAGCCCGTCAAGAGCAGTGTTAGACTACTATTACAATGAGCTCCAGCAGCCGGGAAGCATCTGCCATTGTGCTAGAAAGAAACAAGTCGCGGGAGCTGTCGCTATTTTTTTGCTCCACAGGATTGATGCCTTCTGTACCGCTACAGTACCGGTACTAGCTGGTAGATATATACTGAGTACCCATTATGCATGCTCCTTAATTAATTGTTGCCTTGTCCATGGTGACACACTTTGCGTAAGTCTTGCCGCAAATGTCCTCCGGACCAATTTTGACCTCTGGGGACCAATTTTGGAATCTGGGGACACATTTTGGAATCTGGGGACCAACTCTGGAACGGCTTTAAAACCTGCCACGACTGACTCAAAATACCGATCACTGGGAACGTACATTTAAACATGTGGGTTGATGAAGCTTTAACGGCTTGCCAGTACTCTAAACCCACGTTATGACTGCATGACTGACACCTGAAACCCAAGTCTAAAATCTTGAAGCTATTAATACTCGAGATGTTTCTGCCTCTCTCAATGCCTTGACAGCCTTGCAGGCATGGAAGAATGAGAAAGCAGACCCTTTTGGTCCACGTGCACGTTTCAAAACTTCCAGAGGTGCCATGCACCCATCGACCGCCAATGCTGCCAAAGGGTGAGAAAGGAAGCAGTTTGTTCGTTGTCTGTCGTCCTCTCTGCCACAAAAGAGCCACACGAGACTGAAACGTGTTTTGCCCATGTCTGTTCCAGAATGCGAAATGACGCCCCTGGCGTTTCCACCGCGAAAGCTTGTCCAGATGGCTGGCTTGTCAGACTATCGCACCTGCTGGATGGAAAGCTCTCTGGATGCATTTCTCGATTCTTCCACGGACGAGATGCTGCGCCAATTTACGCTGGCGTGTCAGTCTCAGTCCTTTGCCGAGCGATGTGCTTTCTTGGGATACCCCGAAGTCATTTTCCATCCCAATCATTACTGGAAAAGGAATGCAATGCGGCGTGGGAGTGGATTCCACAAGTTTTCCAGTGCGTTGGACGAGGCAAAGAAAGGGAACCAGAAGCAGCGACTGGGCTTGGTCTTTCATGGTACACCCACAGACAACATTGCTTCCATTCTCCAAGACGGATTGGATGAGAATCGCCGGATGGGACAGCACTACGGACCAGGTGAATACTTTGCGAGACTCCCTGGACATGCCGAGCACTACACGCGAGGAGGCTTGGAAATTATGGTCTTTGTCGTCATACTGCCTCCTGTCAAGACACCGGAAGAAGAGGAGGAAGAAGATGGAAAGAAGAGGAGGAAATGTCCCAGCGACTACGTGGTTATAGAAAACAACAATCATCACATTGCCATTGGAACCCTCCAGTTTCAAAGTGCCAAAGCCGTGGTTTCGAGACCCTCTTTGAGTCGAGGGTACCACAAAAGGCGCTGTGCAGGACTGAACAAACAGATTGAACAAACAGAGCCAGGAAGAAAACGAGAACGATGCTGCAAGGGAACCATCATTCAAGAACTTTTGATTGATTCTCCCGTTGTCGCCGCCACACTCTACAAGAAGTGGAGGGGTATGTTGGGTGTACAATCGCTGCGAGAAATTGCGTGGTATGTGAATGTGACCAAACAATTGCCTTGCTTTCCAAATCTTCCAGATCCAATGGGACTCGAGGAAGCGATGAATCGCCGTCAACGAACGTTGAGTGCGGCTGCCGAACCAAACCCAGAGCAATTGGAGCATTTACGGTGTCCGCCTGGTATCCTCCACACTCCGCCTAACTCTCAGCCCCAACCCATTGCCACGTACATCACAAGCGCCGGTCAACGAGCTTTTCGGGTTTCTTCCTCCCATGGCATTGCCTAACAAGGCACCCCCAAAAGCAAGATCTATAGCGGATGTGGTTCCAACGGTCGATTCGTTATTCCCGAAGCAGGGAAGTGTGCAGTACCACTAATAAACTTGGTTTGACTTTACAACAGCACCAATACTATAGCAAAGCAATATTATTGTAGGGTAATCCTTTTAGAAACAACGCAATACCGTAGAAGATGGGTTTCGGTGCACGTCCATATCGAGGAGCCAATCGCATTATTTGTGTGAGGGGTGTCATCGTGGAAAATATGAAACTTTGCACACCAATCGACTCATGCACAGAGTTAACTGGGGCCGTACGGCGTTTACTGCTTGAAATAGTTTCCTGTTGGGACCCAAGTTGCGTTGCCATGATCAGCCATGGACTGGCTAGAGCTCCCACCCCGGAAAAGCCGCGGCCTCTGGTTTTGTCAAGTCAAGAAGGAAGCACAAAACCCCGGCTGAGCCTTCCATGAGGCTTTGAGGCGAGTTGGGTGTTCCGACCACCTTTCGCTGTTTGTCCGGCTGTTGTGACACGGCACTCTGCACCTGTTGGTTAGCGAGCAATTTTGCAAATGCCTTTGCCTTTTGGAGATGAACCCTGTCACCAGTGAGCTGATACAGCGAAAGGAAGGCGTACCCATTCCCAGCAATTCCATGGCACAAGCCATTCCCTTTGAGCAGCACCCCGTATCTCCAAATGTGTTCCCCGGCCTGCAGCGCTGCCAAACGCAACATATCATTGTGCTCAACATCCGCTGCAATTGCGACCTTCAAAAGGGCCGGAAGGCCAGGACTGCCGTGGCACCAGTGAACAAGTTTATCCGTCGTTGACCCCACTATATGCGGTAGATTGCCGCTGGGGAAGCGACTCTGGAGGAGCCGCGCCAACGTTTTTCGTACCAGTTGTCGACTTTCCACGTCCAGCAGACCCCAACAAAGATATAACATTTTGAGGACACCCACCAGTCCATGCGCGGCGCCCAAGTGTAGACTCTCTTGGAAACTATACATGAGGGGCCACCCGTCACGTTCATGGCCATGGCGGCGACTCTGCTTCCGACCTGAATCAATGAGGGCTCGTGCGACGCGTTGAAGCACTCCATTCAGACCACGGGGATGAATTGGGTTGAAGCACTTGGACTCTTCTTTCTCGAGCCAAGATTGGACGAAAAGTAGTGAATAGATGTATCCCGCCTTTCCAAACAAAAGCTCATCTACTTCCCCATTGTGGATGGCACAATCTTCAAATTGCAGCAGTTGCTTCCAAAGCATGCACGCCAACGTTTTCTCTCCCAACAGAGATGCTGCCACACAGGCAATGGCAAAGCACCCCGGTGCGCCAATGTAAAAGGACACGGAAATACCCCAATGGCGACTTTGGAATTTATCGTCTTCCAGGCTTGTCACTGCCAAGTCTCGAGCACGCCGTAGATAGTGGAGGTAATCACTACGAGTACTGTCGCGTCCAGAACATTGTCGAGCAAGCCGCAAATACGCATAGGCAATACCACCGAGGCCAGTGTAGACCGACTTGTTTGTCATTTGCTGATTGTCACTGCTGGTTAGGAATCGGTTTTGATAGCAATCGTCTAGTTCGGCAAGGATTGGTTCGGCTAGTTCGTTTGCCTCTTGAGCGGAAAATGTGAGGGAGATGTAATCTTGCTCGTAAGGATTTGGCAAATAGCGTTGTCCCTCCGGTACTGGGAGCAGCCTGCATCTCGGACAATCAGTTTTGTTGGTTGGCGTGTCAATAATATTAGGAAGAGCAGAGAAGAGGGCTTGTTGTGATGGAGATGTAGCTGACATCCTTCTTGGTGGGTCTGTAGCAATACTTTTTGGAGTTCCTTGTGCCCTAAAGAGCTGTATAATTGCATCAATCTCTTGATAGTTATGCTGTGTCAGGAGAAACTTGAATATCTTTGCTTTATCCTCTACGGCAGTGGATTCCGAATTGAGACAGGATGTTTTCTTTTTAGAAAAGTGGTCCGGTCCAGTGACATGTGTCTTGTGTGGTATCAGACCTAAGGACTTGGCAAAGATCAATTCACAAAGACACCTGATGAGAGTTAATACATTGTGTGTATGTACGCATGAACACCCAACAACCTTGGTGAGTAGGAATCTAGCATCACAGCTAGCATTGCACATGTTTTTCTGAACAAGCTTACCAGATGCGTTGGTAGATATCTGTTCTTCTATTCCTGACCACCACAAACTGCGTGGCTTGTGCCAAAGCCTTGACAAAGGGCGATTCTTCCAGTGACTTATCTCTGCTACCAACTTGTTGTTCCACCAATCCAGCATCTCCCTGCACTAGGGCAAACGCACAGATCCATAGATTGGGCTTGACCACGGATGTTTGAAAAACGGCTTTGATGGATTGTACAAACTCTGCAAAGTTGCCATCCCATGCATGTGTGATGAATGCTCCCACCTTGAGACCCTGGGGATTCAGACTGAGGGCATACGAAGCTCCAGTTCTGCGACAGACGGGTTCAATAATCTCACGGTTGACGTCCCTCATGGTCATGCGGGAATACATCGATTCACCAAATTGTTGGCAGGCTACCAAGTCAATCTCTATCAGGGCATCATACGAGATGGACCACATGCTGGGGCATAAAGGAGTGGTGAAGGAACCATCTGCACCAACATTACTGCCATTATTGACTCCTGATGATGCCGCCATCTTGCAGCTTGCTTGTACCGCTGTCGCCTTTTGAGAAGGCATGATGGTGTTCGGTTCCGTTTTGGCGGCCAATAATGCCGGCAAGGCTGACAAAGCGTTGGTGTGAGAAAGAGTCGTGTTCTCGAAGTTTTCCACGATGAGATCCCACTGCAACTCCCCACCCTGAACACCGGCATGACAAGGATTATCCGTCATTTCTAAAGCAAAGCACAACGTTCGTGCTGCCATACGGATTTGTGTGAGTGGCTGACCATGGCAAGAGGACAAACAACGACGAGATGTTCATAACTTCAGAAGCACCATGCCTCGCCCACCACCTTCCACTGTTGGTGCAAGCGCCTTGCAACTAGCCAAATCCATTTTGCTATCGTCTTCCAGCAATCAAGATCGAAACAAGGGCTTACGAGAGCTCACCCAGATTCTGACAACGACCAATCCTCCCCTCTTCACTCCTCGCGTCCCAACGCCCTATGTGGCAACTTTGGAGCAACAGCAGCGCTTACAGACAATCCAAGCTAGAGCTGCCACCATTCTCCCAGATTTACTTGTTCTTGACCAGTCGGAGGAAGATCTTCAGAAGAAGCAAGAAAACACACAGTCGAATCAGACGTACGGAACAACCCCCGCAGAAACCATTTTCACGCTTTTAAATGTTCTCTATCCGCATGGATCGTCCGACCCACAAGGTTCCTTTATAGATGCGGGAAGTGGTCAGGGCATTCCCGCCCTGGCAGCCGCTCTATCCAACAAATTTCACTTGGCACGAGGGATTGAATACGAACCAAAATGGCATTGTCATGCCATGGCCCTTCAAAAGGCTTATCAAGAAAACACAACAGAACTTCAACTACCTAAAGCTTGTCCATTAGACTATCGTTGTGGCGACATGACCATTCCAGCTAGCTTTGAGGGAGCCAGCTTTGTCTTTTCCAACTGCGTTCTATTTGATGCCGAGTTGTGTCAGAGTGTCAGTCACCGACTGGAAGAGGATCTGGCTACTAAGGATGATGTCTTTGTGGTTACCATGAGTCGCCGATTGGCCTTGCCGTCCTTTGATCTTGTGGATGTACTCAGTCTCAATGCCAACGAAGGATTATTCACGTTTTACTTGAATCAAAAGGCCAACATTGGTACCTCCTTATTTCACGCCACATCCGATTCGGAAACTATGCGCTTGCTCAGAGAATCCAATGACACAGACGAACACGAGCCTCCTTATTGTTGGGAGGAACTGATAGAGTTCGCCTTATTGGAGTCTGATCCCAAAGTCGGAATGCCCTTTCTAATCGCCATTGCAGCTTCGGAACCATCCACTCGAACCCTCGGACAGCATGTCGCATTATGGAATACTCTGCAAATGTCCATGGATGGTAATCTCCCAACCAAGGCACTTGGTTCCATGCTTCTTCGAGCCATGGTGGACCATCCAACTGGACGGAGATCCGTAACCATGAACGCGGACCTGTGCGGTCGTATCATTGCCATGATTGGAGACGACACGGAACATCCTGCTGTACGAACCAATCTATTGGATGTGGTGAGTAATCTGTTGCACGATGCGCCTTTGAGCCAGTTCTCGGACGAATTGGATGGCGCTCTTGGAGGACGAGGTTCGGGTGATGATGATGATGAGGATGAGGCGGGCAATAGTATCAACGAAGCATTGGAGGAATGCTTGACTATGCGGCGATGGTGGGAAGGGCATCAGCGCGGAATCCCCGGAATAAGAAACTGAGAAAGAAGCCGTGGGCAAGGATTGGGGGCAAGCGCCGTCCGGCTGCACATGAGTCTATATGATTGTGCTAGCTTTATTCGTGTAGTTGGTGCACGTTGTTGGCGGCCGCGTTATGGTCTATAATATTACTCCCACTCAACAACGCAACCCTGTTCCAACACCTCGTCATCGTGACCCACGCCTTCACTCTGAAGGAAAATGCCAAAGTTGATATTGGCACCCTCCCGTCGGTATTCGGCCAAAGCTTGCAGAGTCTTTCCCTTTGTTCCCGTGGTTGGGTCGACATCTACCATGGCACAACGAGCACAGAGGCCTGCATTGAGTAGCTTGGTACCACTTTGTACAATCGTGACGGAAGTCCAAGTATCTTCTGGATGAGAAAAGCTTTTGCTGTTCGAACTGTCACTGCTGTCAATATCCACCACCAAATTCGGTCGAAAGTGTTTGGCGGTTACGGTTGGTTGACCTTGATGGCGGAGAACTGCGTTCAGCTTTGCCACTGCCAGCTTGGACAAGAGAAGGATGGGTTTCTCGTTGGAGAAGGCACGCGAGTTGTTGTTAGGTTCGCCCGCATCTTTCGTTTCTCTCCGTTTCTTGCACACCCCATCATTGCTCGTTGAGTATCTTGCCAGCCAGCACTGCACACCAAGGTATCCTGAAAACCATTCCGACGCGGCCATGCCACCCCAAAGCTCGCCAGAACACTTGTTGCCACAGACGCTGACAAGGCTCTTCATGTCGTCGTCGTCATCATCATTAGAGCAACGCTCTGCCTTGTCCAGCCGAACGACGAGATCTTCCATCCCGGGTGCCGACACTGTCAGTGTCTTTTCGCGTGGATCAATACAAGGCCGGATGGTTCCCATTTTGGGAAACCTCTGAAGACGCATGGCCGTGCCAAACGAATCCACCAGAGCAAATTCCCTATCATACTGGAGTCGACCAGATGGTGATGTAAGAGTCCAACGGTCCACTTGCTGGGCAGCACAGCTTTTGATGGGATAAATGTACATTTCCGAAATGAAGGCTCTTGCGGTTGATGTTGCCGTCGTGTCGGTACAGGCATCCGAGTGCTTCTTTTCGGTCCGTGTCTTGGCATCATTATCATTCGAGTCCGAAACTACAAAGTGCTTCTGAATGAACATGACGAGTGCATCCATGTCTTCCCACAAACTATCCTTTCCAAAACTCGCACGAATGGCCCCACTTGGCTTGCCATTAATGACATCCTTTTCATCGCCACAAACGTGGCCCGCCGTTTGATAATTGTCGATAATTTCGTCATTGGTCAAGCCCAGGGCATCCTGACAAGCCCCGGGATTGCAAAAGCATCCCGTCCGAAGTTGCAGCGGAGGATTGTAAAGACCGGCCAACTTGGAGACTTCTGTGTATCCCACAATGGATCCATCACTCCGACAAATGTTAAAGGCCACGACGGGTCCCGGCTTATTGTTTTGTTGTGGCTGTTGGTGTCCCCATGCTCCATAGAGGACCACGGCGGGTCGTCCATTGTTGGCATGCGATAATGCTTGGACTCGTTGACAAAACTCGTGTGCGAGAATGTGCGTGTGTTGTTGAATCTGATGCATTCCCCCCAGTCGATGATTCAGATCGTGCAATCCATGAGACAGTGCCACAATGCCTCGGAAATGACTGGTTCCGTGGGTCAGACCGGCATTGCTTTTGCGGACGGCAAAATCGGCATTACTCACGACCACGTCGACCGATCCACCACCAAAGTAGTGATGCTTGTTGTTGTTGTGATTGTTGTGGAGCAGCACGTTCTTTGATTGTTGTCGTCGTACAAAGAGCGCTCCGAGTCCGGTGGGAGCCCCAAAGAGTTTGTAAAAGGAGACACAGGCAAAATCGGGATCGAGTTGTTGCAGATTGATGGGACCTGTACTGGCGGCCTTGGCCAAATCGAGCATGACAGACCAACCTGTTTGTTGTTGTCGGAATCGTTGTACCAAAGTGGCACAATCCGGACGATCTCCACCGAAATTGCACTCGGCGGGGACCAGGAGCAGATTGTGCGCCTCTGGCTGATTCGTTGTACTAGTCGATGGCTGTGAATGCCGTATAGCTTGTGTTTGCCACTGCTTTAGCGTGTCGACCAAATGATTGTCATCATCATCTCGAGCCAGTTGGGTAATGTCCGAGAGATGTTTGCAGACAAAGCCGGCGCCTTTGTCCAGTACAGGCCCCCGCATTCCAATGACGGAAGTATGTGCATTGTGTGGATATAGGAATGTGCTGTGACTGGTCCATGGAAAGTGTTCTGCCACAATGCGGAGTGCCTCGGTGGTTCCAGATGTAAAGATTATGTCATATCCGGGATGATAGAGATTTGATGGATTTGATGGTTCTTGGTTGGAAGGTGGTGATTGCAGGGTTGCAAACCGTCCTGGATGACCGTGAAAGTGATCGAGTATTTCCTTCTTGACCTGTTCGATGAGTCGCAATGTACGAGACGCGGCTGGTCCTCCCGAGTGTGGATTGGCGAGAATGGCAGCCGTTTGGCTTATTTGTTGAGTGTAAATGTTGTGTAGGAGGGACTGAGATGGCAGAGAAGATCCTGCATGATCCAAATAGACTTCCTTATCCTTATTATTGGTATGGAGTGACTGCTGTACATCTGAATGTAGTTGTAGTTGTAGGGGATGGATCAAAGCAGGAAACTCCTTGTGTCTCCAGTGGTCAATGAATCCAGCTGGGGAATTGGGGTATCCATAGTCATCTCCCACTTTCTCAAGGAAGTCTTGTTTTCTCTGCACTGATGCATGTACAATGTCATGTAGTTGCTCATCTTGAATACCGTTACTAATAAGCTGCTTTTGCTTCTTCTTCTTCTTCTTCTTGAGATTGTTGCTTCTCTTAACGTTGAGATTGTGAAGCGATAACACTGCCAATCTTAGTAAGATACCCACCACAACTATAGATAGTAGCAGTACAGGTAGATCGCTTGGATTCAGATTCAGACTCACCAACCAGTGCCTAACATCCCCAGTATACCAGTACATAGCTGTACTAGTAGTCTCTGCCATGGTATCATTGGATATGCAGGTGGTACTGGTGGCAGTATTACTGCTAGTACCGATAGTTGAAGGGTAGCTGATACCCATTCTCACTTGGAGTTTTTTTCTGGAAAGAAAGCTACCGTATGATACTAGATAGAATAATAGTAACAGTTACTGATCAACAGCCTGCTGAGATTATGCCATGAAGAATGGAGAGTGTGGATCTCGATCATACATGTAGATCAGATAGATCAGATAGATGTATCAACGAGCTATCAATGACATCTTGCTGTGGCTTTCTTCGCTCAGTGATCCGAGATGTTTCGTTGACGCTTCTTCTCGGATCATGGGATCTTTGGAGGTTCAATTTTAATCTTATCCTTATCAAACGATCTTCGAGCTTCCAAAATCCACGTCTGAAAAAAATCCAAATTTGCCGTTGCACTTTTCTGAGAATTCCTCAAACCTCACAACAGCAAGCAAACAGCTCTATTTAGTATTTATTTTCTTTTAGCAAACAACCTCCATGGAACCTCTGAGCATCCTTTCCAAGCATTATGGCCATGAGGAGGAGGAACGCAACAACCTGCTGTCTACTACTACTAGTATTAATATCCCTTCCATAAGAACTCATTGCAGTTCTGCCTACAGATGGTGTCGCAGCAGAGTTTCCTGGCAAACCATGCTGGAAGCAGTAGTGCTGTGGACGGCTCTCATTCTCTTGCTTGTCAAGATTACCTATCATACCCCACAACCACCCGAAACGGTGCAACTCTTTGGGACCAACTATACCGTGGCAAATACGACCTACATTGTACAAACCAGTCAAGGGCTTCGAGGTAGCATTGCTACTGAAATTGGATTCTTGACGGCATTGACTCGGTTGAAAATTTCCCAAAACCAACTTTCTCAAAGCATCCCCTCCGAAATTGGATTGCTCACAAAATTAATAACGTTCAGTGCCGCCAGCAACCACTTGTCTGGCCATATTCCTTCTGAAATTGGACTCCTCACCCGGTTGGAAGGGTTGTACTTGGACCAAAACCAACTTTCTAGCAGTGTTCCTACCCAAATTTTGGAATCCCTCACGTACCTAACCTCCTTGGCGTTGGACCACAATCAACTGTCCGGCAGTATTGCCACAGAAATTGGATTACTGCCCTCTCAAACTTGGTTGAGTCTATCCCACAACCATTTCTCCAATAGCGTTCCATCGGAAATAGGATTGCTCACATTTTTGCAGGGATACTTGGACTTGTCACACAACCAATTGTCACACAGTATTCCTGGCGAAATTGGACAATTGACCCAGTTGGAGACGTTGAAATTAGACAACAACCAATTGACCGGCAACGTGCCCAAAGAACTGGGATGGTTGATGGGATTGAACGATTTGAGGTTGCAACGCAACCAATTGTCCGGTCAAGTGCCCACGACACTTTGTCGCTCTGGAGTCAAGATTGTGCAAGTCAATGGGCCTCCCGATCCATTTCCCGTCGAATGTACCTGCCAATCCTGTGTATTTGGTGGCCAATAACTACCGCATAGCTATAGAGGCGATGGACGATCGAGTTTTGGATCTTTTTGTGTTTCTACTTGTATGCATGCGTCCAGTCAGAAGAAGGGTATTCTGATATTATTATGAATTCAATAGTCGGATGTCACAGCAAGTTGTCATAGCTAACTATAGCTGTGTTTGTGCATTTCCTCGCTCTTGGTGCTCCAGGCTCAGCCCCCTCGATGTGTGTGTCGATCTGACTGTCACTCGACTCATGCCTGTCCCGATTCCAGTTCTATCTATCGTAAGAGGTCACAAATAGATCATTGCGCAGAAACGAGCTTGATTACCCAAGTTCCTTTGCGGGGCCTGCGTCGTCAAAAATCGTCCATCTTCTAGCTATAGCTAGCCTCATGTAGCATTGGACGACACTGCCGAAAACGATAACTCTTCCGACGTTTTGGCTCCCGTTACTTGCTCGGGAGATCGCAAGGGACTGGGATTGTATTGGTAATCCAAGGTGTCGTCCAATGTCGACAGGTCGCCCACGTCGTCTCCTTCCTCGATATTCGAACTGACATCCGAATAGTTGGCTTGAGAGTCGCCTTCTTGCAACGAGTACAATTCTCGACAGGCAACCTTGTAGTCATAGGGGAGACTGGGATTGGCCGTAGTATCATCCAGAGACGTATCGGCTGCGGGGGTGTTTTCGGGCAATGGGTCACCCAAGGTACTCACTTCTTCGTCCACCCGCAGTTCAATTTCCGGTCTCCGGGTGGGATCCATTGGCGTGGCGGCGTGGCTCATGCTTTCCACCGAGAAAAAGTCCAGTCCAGCCACTGCGTCTAGGCGTGTTGTGGATCCTTGACCGCGCTGACGCTTGTCGCGAGCATAAAAGAGCAACGCCGCCAGAGTAATGCCCGAAATGGCTCCCACGACAGCCCCCACCACAACCCCAATGTGGATTCCTTCATCATCATCACCGTCATCCTTGTTCTCCGGATCGCGTGGTATTTCTTGCTCTTCCATCGATGCCGCAGGAATGACCACAATGGCGGTACTGCTGTCCAACTCGGAGCGAATGGATGTCAAAGCAGCAAAATTGGGATCGCCACTGGATTTCAATTCGTCGATAAAGACTTGTTGGTCCTCTGCCGAATCAAAGGCAGCACCCACGTAGCGCCGCGTATCCAGTTCGTCCACAATGGTATGCACCGCAAAATTCACATCGTACTCAATCGTCAGGATCCCTGGTGTCCCTGCTTGCCGTGCCTTGGGAACAGCTTGCGTGTTTTGGGAGCGAACTTCCACTTGCACGTCGACCGAACCAACTTGATCACTGCCCAACACCCGAATCGCTTCGTTGGTAATGGCGCTCTCCGTGGCATTTTTCCAAATCTCCAGACTATCCGCTGGTAAGAACGCTGGCACGACTTCCAACACCATAACAGCGAGCTTCAATTCCGCTTGACGAAGTGGAAAGGTCGAGGCTACACTTGGTGACGACGTGGCTGGGGCACTACCGCTTGGACCACCAAATGACGGTGCCATTGTTGACGGACTCTGTAAATTCTCATTGTTGGGTTGTGCCGACGGGGACGGCAGTCCCGCTGTTCCAGGCAAGGAAACGGACGATGGAATTTGCATCACGCCCAGCGAGGGCTCAGAAGAAGGTATTACGGAGGGGACTGAGCTGGGACGGATCGATGGAAGCAAGCTGGGATGGGTCGATGGAATCACGCTTGGTGCAGCAGATGGAACGAAGCTTGGTGCAGCAGACGGACCCATGGATGGAGAGGCTGTAGGGCGTCGGGAAGGCTGCAAGGATGGTCTTGCTGTAGGAGCCAATGTTGGTTTGTGGGTGGGGTTGCGGGTCAACGTGTCACTCCGAATACAATAATCCGTAAAGGAAGACGTGTCCACACCGGAACATCCCGGTGGTGCCGGATCCCCAAAATCTCGTTGAAAGCAAACCAGCCCATCTTGACAATCTTCCGAGCCGTTGCAATCTCCTTGGCACTGACCAAGCAATGGTGTTGGTGCTGGTGATGGACGTCTGGTTGTCGGTGCAACTGTAGGGGATGGCGTGGGCGCCTTTGTATTAGTGGGCATGGGAGTTGGTTGTCGAGTAGGATTTGACGTGGGTCGATTTGTGGGTCTGGCAGTGACAGGTCTACTCGTGATGAACGAAGTTTGGACCACTGTGGGGTCTGGTGTGGGCCTGTTTGTGGGTCTCATAGTCGTTGGTTGTTGTGTTGGCACGGGTGTTGGCCTGGCTGTAGTGGGCAGTGCTGTGGTTGGCCGTGTCGTGGGAACAGGAGTTGGAACGCGAGAGGGTCTTTGCGTTGGTCGGTTAGTCGGTGCAGGAGTTGGTTGCAGAGTTGGTCGTTCCGTTGGAGTTTGAGTTGTTGGACTAGGCGTTGTGGGGAAAGGAACTGGCATCCGCGTTGGAGATTCTGTTGGAGGTTTAGTTGGATGCATGGTAGGAGGCTCTGTTGGTTGCCTAGTGGGATCGGGCGAAGGCCTAAGAGTTGGAGAAGGAGATGGTCTGTTTGACGGAGGCGGTGTGGGCATTGCAGTGGGTCTATTTGTTGGCATTGGAGTTGGGTTTATTGTTGGTTGTTGAGTAGTGGGTCCTGGGGTTGGCCGATTAGTAGGATAAGGCGAAGGTCTAGAGTTGGACGGGTATAGGAGGCTCTGTTGGTTGCCGCGTGGGACTTGGAGTTGGGTTTATTGTTGGTTGTTGGGTAGTGGGTCCTGGGGTTGGCCAATTAGTGGGATAAGGTGAAGGTCTAAGTGTAGGGGGCTCTGTTGGTTGCCGTGTGGGACCAGGTGTCGGCCAAAAAGTTGGCCAAAAAGTAGGACCTGGTGTTGGATCTAATGACGGCATTACAGAGGGATCAGGAGACGGTCTTGGCGTTGGTCGATTGGAAGTTGGTTGGATCGTCGTTGGCCGCTCTGTTATTGGAGCACGGGAGGGTTCTTGGGACGGTGCTTGCGAAACAGAAGGCCCCATGGAGGGCGCCGCACTAGGAAAGGATGTTTGTTGAATGGTCAATGACGTGAGAGGAATCTGTTGATCTGCAAAGTATTGATTCATGAGTACTACAAAGGAAATGCGCATGGTGGGCATGGGGAGTAGACCTTGTACGGGTTCCGTTTGTTTGGAGAAGACCGAGTACCCCACCCGTTCAATAGAAATGGCGGCCTCGGCTGCATTGTCATTGTCGTTCTGTTGTTGCAAGTTTCGCTGTTGTGTTCGATCCACATCGACTGTAATGTGGTGAATATGGGCTGTTTGACAAGATCCTTCGTCCGGTGCAATTCTATCATAAGTGTTTAGAAAGGCATCAATAAGCACGTCATCCGATACGGCAGATGTGTCGAAAGCTTCCAAAAAGACTTGATAGTACTCGAGTACATTCGTGCGATTGGCAATGCAGGGAGTGGGAGCTGCTGTCGTGGGTGTATTGGTGGGATTGATTGTCGTTGGCATTCTCGTAGGACTATTTGTGGGTGCTCTATAGATAGTGGGAAGAAAGGTTGGAGTGGCGGTGGTGGCTGGTATGGTTGGTGTTTGAGAAGGTTGATTGGATGGAGCCATGGATGGAATGCCTGTACCTTTTGTGGGAGTGTACGATGGATGTGACGAGGGAATGTCGGATTCTTGGTCGGATGGCGCTTGAGAAGGCAAAAGGGAAGGCCGATTGGAAGTTTGTGGTGTTGGGAGAATGGATGGCTGATCTGAAGGGTAACTAGATGGCTGCATATATACAGATGGCTGAATAGATGGCATGACGGATGGAACAGCTGACTGAATAGCATTGGTTGGGCTCTGAGTGCTAGTGTTGTTTGTGTATATGGAAGGTGGATTGGACGGTTGATGTGACAAAGAAGGCATGCTGCTGGGTGAGTTTGACAGACTGGGTTGATGGGAGAGTGACGGTAGTAGACTTGGCTGTTGGGAAAGAGATGGCTGAAATGACAGAGATGGTTGCGAAGAAGGAGTTGAAGACGGTACCCTACTACTGGCAGCAAGCACAGACGGTCGGGGGTTGCCAGTGACCGTTCCAGGTAACGACGAGTCTGGCGATTGTCGGCTGAAAAAGAACAAACTTCGATGTTCTTGATCTAGCTGCTGTTGCTGTGAATCATCCTTCAGGCTTGACAAAGAAACGAATGCCACTACTAGTAGGGAAACAACCATCAAGGCAGTTGCCAAGGACATTCTGATTGTCAGTTGCCATTCACTACCTCTGTTGTCTCTAGACTTGTGGTACAGCTGCTGATGCCGAGAAGGGATCCTCATCTTTCTTTCATGCATACAATCAACTCTGTCTCTTCTTTTAGTTTTCTTGGAAAGAGGGTGGGATTTTCAGGTAACTATTCTACTGTATTGTTCCTCTTGTGACAGACAGAAACATGGACAATGGCACCTCGCGGCTCTGCGATCTAAAGTTGGCTGCAGCGCCGCCTTCCAAGTCCAAGCAAAAAATGTGGCATCTCATTCTCTCTACTTAACACGCCTGCAAGACGTTCTACGATTATTAACGAGAGCGTGCCATTCATTCGTGCATTCTAAAGAAGGTTCCGGATCCAAAGAACGTGACTGCTCCCCGGGACTTTCGACGATAGAAACCCCGGTGCCGCGCTCACTACCGATAGAAATGGCTTGCAATGATGGCTCAAGATACAAGGAGAGAGCTGCTGGGATTGTGCCAGCCATGGACCTCGGAGTACAATACCAATATTGATTATTGCATTGTTCCTGGCTAGTTACGCGAGCTGGCTACGTGTTGTTTGTATGGAAGCTGGCAGTGATCCAAGCTTTTAGTTAGTAGAAGAGAAGGCGTGGGAGTGGTTATTATTACGCCCTTTGGCCATGGTGGTGTGGATAAAACTGGAACCGGATATCTTGGCAATTTGCCGAGGACTGAGTCTTACAAGTAGCTACCAGTCAGTCCGCCCAGCAACGAATCTCAAGAATGAAGGTGACTACAGGTCCAGTCTGTCTTACCAGTACTTGGAAGCTGGTGTGGAGGCTCTCAAGGCACACGGCTCTCTGATAGGTGGAAATTCCACTACGGCTTGACTTTGGATGGCTGCATGCCTACTGTATACTTAGCTACTTGGCCGCTGAACTTTTGCAATTTTGTGGGAGAGCAGCACATGGAAGGACGGCGAGCTATGCATGTGAAAGAACGCGCGAAAGCACGGAAAAGTCTCCCCTGGAAGCGATCGTCGCAATTGGCTGGTGCTGACGAGAAGCATCGGATGTCAACATCGCCATGTGCAGCCATGGTTTCGCTTTGCAGTTGACTGCTGCAATCCTTTCTGACTTGGGAAGAGCCACTGCAGAGGGTTGGTAGGTAAGATCCTCCAATGATCGAGCGCTGAAGCTCTGTTTGAGAATCCGTAGCCGAGCATTGGGGACTGGCTCGCTGCCGTGGGAATGGATCTCCAGAGGAACCAACTCCTGAATTCAGACGGCCATTCCAAGTGGGGGGTCAAGCAACATCAACAGTAGCTCCGCGGAAAGACCTCCATCTTGCTTGCGCAGGACAGGAAGATGGGCGAAGTATCTGTACGGCTAGCTACATTCCTTATTCTGGGTGTTACTAGACATAAGTAGCACTTTAGTTTTGATCATTACATGTATGTATTCTCTTCTTGGAATATGCGAAGTAGCAAGCAATGCACGGCTCTCTTCTGCGCATCTGGTACTGCACTAGCTATACGTAGCTAGCTTGTTTCGAGCGTCGGCGGGCAGAAGAGGCTTCCCTGGTATCGTATGAGGCTTCACTCAATTGTTGGTTCTACTGGTTCGGGTGCGAAAGATCCTCTGTCGATTCTTGCGAAGCGTCTCCGCGTTGAGGATGATATTGGAGCGTCGTGGCCCACAACAAGTTATAGTTGTTGCTGTTGTCAAAAAAGTCGTCATTATTAGTAGTGAATCTCAGAGCGTTGTTCACTTCGCGATGGACTTGGTGGGGCGGCCTTGGCACCGCAGCATCTTTGCTTGCGGGCAGCACACCAAAGATAAAAGGTAGCATTTGTGTCAGAGGAATCGGAGGAGGCTGCATCGTCGCCCTCAGGTCTCCATTATGACTGCTGGCCATCACCTTGGTCGTGGGGTATGTCGAGTGGTTTGTCATGGTGCCGTCTTGGAACGCGGACTTGGAATGAATAACTTTGAGCTAGTGTGATGGACGAGGGTGCTTCGTGAAA
>CAICTM010001459.1:0-28747 GCA_903772945.1 Seminavis robusta
ATCAAAACCACCGACGCGGTCGTACCAGACACTGGTCACCATGCCTCCATTGAGTTTATAGGGAATGGGCTGGGCCGTCGGAAAGATCCAGTCCCATTGACGATAGACTTGGGGTGGAACCAAGGATTCAATCCATGCTTGGGCACCTGCACCCGTGTCGCCGGATCCGTGGCAAAAGATAATCAGTGGTTTCTTACTGGCGGCGGAAGAGGACATGGCCAGTGCGTTACTGAGACGGATAATGGTACTCAATGTTGTTGCAAGTAACATCCAAAGACAAGTTCGAGGGAATGGCTTGACCTCTATCATGCCGCTCTTAGACCCAAGAGCGTACTTTAGTAGAAGCAGGCCGGAGAGAAACAAGGTGTGGCAATGAAATCAAATGTAAAGAAGCCCAACCACCAGCAATAAGCGAAGAGAAAGGTCGATTTGATTTGACGACTTCGATGACTCAGGATCTGTAAAAAAGAAAAAACCCAGGAAACAGAAAATTGAGAACTTGTGCTTCGATGGTCGCAGTGATCAACGAATGAGTACAGAAAGCAGATCTGGACAATTCCGATATGTATCCATTGAGTATCTGTGTGCCGTCATGAATTACCTTATCGCCATATTCTTCATGTTCAGTCTAGCATCCCATGTTGTTAGAATCTTGGCAACGACTTCTGGCAGCAAAAAGCAGCTCTACATCCTAAGACATGGTCAGGCTACCCACAATCCAAGGGCCGAAGAGGCCAGAGCCAATGGCTGCTCCTATGACGAATTCATGGAACTCATGCGACAAGATGATTCCTTGGACTCGTCACTGACCGACCTGGGAAGAGCACAAGCAAAATCGGTATACGAACAAAGCTTGAAACATCTCGAGGCAAACATCCAATTGGTGGTCAGCAGCCCTTTATCCCGAGCCATTGAGACGGCAGATTTTGTCGTTCCCAGTGTCCAGCAGAGAGTGTGTGTGGAAGACTTTCGAATCATTAGTGGTTGGTTGCTCAATGCCAAACGAAGAACACGATCTGAGTTGCAGCAACTGTTCCCTCGCTGGAATCTGGATAATTTGCAGACCCAAGAGGATACCCTCTGGACACCAGACCTTGAGACACATGCGGATTGTGCCCAAAGGGGATTCCAGGGTCTCTGCTGGATCATGGAGAGACCTGAAGATTCCATTTTGTTGGTCACTCATGGAGGACTGCTGCGATTTACAATGCAACAACACAATCGGGTCAAAATGATGGATGGAAGGACCTCCAAACAGGAAGAAAGGGATGTTCAAGCACGGTTTGGAAACTGTGAGCTGCGCCGGTATACGATGGAATGGGAGGCAGAGGAAACAGAGAATGACAACCAGTCTACAGATAAAGCTCAAAGAAGCCTTGTTTTGACAGAGTTGGATACTAAAGGGAGACAATAGCCAGGAAGCGGCTAGCTAGCTCTGTGACAGGGAACTAAGAAACTTGAGAATTTTCTACACTGGCTAGGCAATTAGCAAGCAAATATCTAGCTAATTGCTTCGATTGTTTGTTTAGTCATTTGTGAATTCTAACTGGTTTATGATCAATCCGCCCGCTTTTTAGCTATTCAGGCTGCCGAAGGCGCATCCACCACCACATCAAGTCATCAGGCGTTTGTTAGCCATCCGTTTTCTGGTCCACAACTCAAGCAGCAACTTCTCTGTTTTGGGTCAGGTTTGTTTGCTTTTCTTTCAAAATCAAACAATCCTTCATTCACAGATGAATCCTGCCTGCAGAATCGTAGCATCCAAAACGAAGGCTGACTGTCTGCCATGATCACAGATACCGTAGCAGTCCAAAATGTATTGCTATCAAGAACATTTCCATCTTACCGTCACCCACCAGCGTATTGCTTGGTCTTTTACCGTCACTCACCAGCATATTGCTCGGTCTTGCTGTTGTCGTGTCGGAGCTATGATTGGTAAGAGTTATTCATCGAAGGCACTGCCAGGATTACTAACCATGGAAGATCTGACTGTCTGAGCATCCTCTTGAATCTGCATGGATTCTGAGTATTCTTCCTGGTGCTTCGCTTGCTTGTCCAATTGATTGGATTGCCTTGCTTCTGCAATGGCCAAGTTAAGTATTTCCATATCAAATGGTTTTCCCACGTGTTCCTCTAGAACATATATGAGTTGGCCCTTCTTGTCAAAGACTAGGACTCCACCTGCCAACCATCCTTCCGATTTGTGGTTCTCCTTGCTGGATACAATATTTTTCTCATTGAGTCTTCTTCTGGCACCTAGGATTCCCTTGAGAATGGTGAGAATTCCAAACTTTCTCCCTCCCATTGCCTTGTAGAGCTGCCATTTTTCATCCTGGTAGATTGGATAAGAGTGAAAGTAATCCTTGTAGAAATCCAGCAATCCCACATCATCGACTCCTGTTTCCTTGACAGTGGCAGCCAGTGCCAGTTTTCTGTCTTTTGCCGCAAGCTCTACGAGTTGTCTCCCGTGCTCGCGGCACCCGGCTCATCCAGGTTGACGAATGGCAAACAGCATAGTCACATCTGCTTGCTGACTACGCCGTTCATGCTTGATGGCATCCTTCAGGAGGACTGGCTGGCCATGTTTCTTGGTGACAATGTCAAATTGACAATTCAAATCCCACAAGGGCACCTTATACACTTGAGGAATCTGAGCCACGTCAACCTTGTGCTGAAGACTACTAGATCGGATGGACGTAAGAGAAGACCTGGCAGTGCCAACACTAAGGATGCTAGTGGCAGAGCTGCGAAGGTCCGCCATGACCTCTTCTTCTTGAAACTTCTCCTTCGTCTTCTTTCGTGGTGTGGCTTCTTCTCATCAGCTTCTTCGGCTTTCAATGAACGAAAGCTAGCTAGTATTATTAATAGCTAGCTAGCGAGTGGAAGCTGGAATGAGGATGATTGATGATGCCTGAAGATCATCTTCTTTGGTGTTCGTGCCCGTTCCAGCTTGAGTATTTCGGCTCGAGATCTTACCGGTAGTCGTCTACCGTACAATATCGTTGTACAGTACTAGAGTGCTCGGATACTAGTATGTGTCTGGAAGATTGACGATTGTGACCCTTTTTCTTGGTTGATCGGTCGCCTTGTCGCCCTCGAGCCTCGAGCCCAGGCATTCCCCGCCAGTCCGACAGGAAGTCGGATCTGTCATATTCCCCGCATTCCCCGCCAGTCCGACAGGAAGTCGGATCTGTCATAAGCCAAGTTGGAAACAGGGATACATTCGGTACGATTTAGCAAAGCAAAGTGTCAACTCTTTAATTTAATGCGCATCAACGATTTCCGGATTCAGCTTCAAGAAGTAGTACAGACAGGGGACATTGTCGGAGCAGTTGCCCAACACATCCACAAGGACATCTTTCGGAACGAAACCGTAGTCTCGCAAAAGCCGTCGTCGACCCGACGCGTTGAGACGAAGATGATAAGCAATCCGAATCTGCAAGTCCAAAAGACGTTCATCCTCCTCAGCGGTTGTACCAACGTGAACTTCCTCCAGTTCAAAGCAAGGGGACTGTTTCTCCATGATTGCAAGTTGCCGCACTTGCATTCTCAAAGACGTTTTGGCCAGACGGACTCGTTCGAGCACACGATTCTCGTGTTGCACGAGGAACAACCACCGTTCCAGCACCTGAACAGGCAACTGAAAGCAGCCGGTGGCCAGCACGAGACACTCCCTTAGATGGGTATTTTGAACAAGAGCATCCGCGAGTGCATGGTGCAGGTCCCGTGTGTTTCCATCGCGGTGTTGGAGCGGGACCATTTTGAGCTGTTGGAGTGGTGGATTGCTCGATAGCCACTCCACGAGTGCTTGCTCTCCTGCTTTGTCGATGAAAACTCTATCAAATGACAATCTTCGCAAGCACGGCAGCTTCCTGAGAGCACGGATTGCGTTCTGAAACAACGGACCAGGAAGGAGTTTGAAACCCAACTCCACACCCTCCAGGGACTGAGCGAAGTCTACCGATTGCGTGCCAACCGGCAGGTCGACTTCCCCACCCAAGACCAACCGTTTCAAGGAAGGTAAGGATGCGAGCTCTGAAAGCAACGACAGACCAGGCAAAGGCTCTTTGGAGCCCAGTCTTTTTTGAGAGCAGCCCGTCATTTCAAAGGACTCGAGACAGCTTAGCTGACGGAAGGATCCATCCCAAGACCCCAACGGGGTCGCCAGGAAGCTGCACCCGTCGAACTTTAGCCTTCGGAGCCGTGCTGATGACTTCAACAGGAGCCTGGTGACGCAGGTTATAGGAAGGCCAGGACAGTCTCCTATAACAATCTCTTCCAGCCCCGGCAAAGACCCAATGACATCGAAAACAAACGAAATCTTTGAATGGTCCCAGAGATCGATTGGATAATCATCGACGGAAGCAATACGAACTTTCTGTGTACCTCTTTGGGAACCCGCCTTCAGATCCTCGATGATTTTATCGGGACGGAACCCTCCCTCAAGGCAAACGAACAATTCGCCGCCTTCAGCTGACTGCTCCGAGGCAGCAGTGGCGGCGTTGTCTTCCGTAGGTTGCGCGCTTGGCCCCTTTGTGGCTTTGCACAGTGCGTTGGCGATATTTGCGTATTTGAGGCCCCCGCATAGCTTACGAGAAATCCGACCAGGCATGGATGTTTCTTTCTCTTGTGGTTTTGTGTTTAGTTTGATTGTGGTGGTGGTTGTGTTTAGTATGATTGTTGTGGCTGTGTTTAGTTTGTGTTTTGTCGGGCACGGTTTGGTTGGCAGTTCCAAATGGCACGTCTGAAGGGGGGTCCTTCGCAAGCGGGAGTAAACCTTTTTTTTTGGGTTTTGTCTTGGCTTTCCCTTGAGCTCAAGAAGGCTGTGTCCCACTAAAGGCCATCGTTGCTGTTCGGAGAGACGGTGCAAGAGAGGCTGGACGGTTGATCCATGGGACGGCAAGTTAGGGCAACTATGATACTATCGGTACCATGGAGAGGGTTTATATATAAGAGAAGTAAGTAAAAGAGAGTTCCGTGTTAGCCCAGCCCATGTGATGATGCAATGGCTACTACCAATACCCGCAATTATGATAAGAGCGGGCTAGCCATGTAAAGCTAGCCATGACTTTTTATACGACTTATTGCACTGTATCCGTGTCCAATTCAGCGGTTGCCTTTGCTTGAAATCATGAAGAGAGACGCTTCCATTGTTAAAATTAATTCTACTGGTGAACCTGCTTTCACAACAAAGTAGCCTCCACTGCAGTATAGCAGTGTTTTTACCAACTTGGAGGAGGATCGTTGTTGTCAAAGTATATACGTATTAGATTATTACTACTGCCGACACCATCCAAGCACACTGCCGGCACAACTTCCCAGCATGACTCCTTGCAAGACGCCATCGACACCCGATGCTAGACCCAGCGCCGTGGGTCCTCCTGCCACGCAAAGCACCAGTGCCGCGATTCCACAACCAATGTAGACACTTTGATCCATGACCCGCTTGGAATAGTCGATTTGCAATTCTTGTGCCCTGCTGGCCATGGAGTCAAACGTTCGAATATCCCATAGAAATAGTTTCAAAATACCCAACCCCGACACAATCAGAGCCGTCCACCAAGCCGCCGTTCCGGTGGATTGTAGTAAGGTTGGGTAGGGATGATAGAGATTGTTGTCAAATGAAAAAGCCAAGGCTCCCAATAGAGCTCCAAACGGAACCAAGTTGTCCCATGCCACGCCAATGGAGTGGTAGATGACCAAGACGACGTCATTGAAAAAGAAGAAATTGGCAATGGTCCACACCGATCGCTGCTCCTCGTTAGTGTTGGAAGACGTCGCCAAGAGTTTGCTCGATTGCGCTTTTTTGAAAGACATGGGCTTGTTGCTTGCAGGGGTGTTCTGGATGTTGGAGACACATTGCCTGGGAGCCATCATAAAGGCGTTGGCAACACGGGGAGCTGTACCAATAAGAGATACCCCACACAAGAGAATGCTGGCTAGAAGAGAAGGGATTCGATACAACATTTTTGTGATGCTTGGAAATATTTTGTGCTCCTATCTCTGGGATCGATGGACAACGATGAACGAGGGTTTTGAGCTGATGAGGAGTTGGATGTCAAAAGATAGATGATGGTGGTGCTGCCATTGCGTCTGTGCAAAGATCCAACGGTATCTTTTGATTCGTGCCAAGTTCAGCCTGAACCCTTTCATGAAGCTTTGGTTCGCAAAGATATAACGGTCGTTTGGGCAGATCCAATGCCACACGGCCACAGAACGACAAAGAGCTTTTTGGAAGTCTGAAAGAGAGACACACCAAAGAAAGCAGCAGAAAATCGAAGCTACCATAGACTTTTTAGTTAATTCATCGAGTTGACATAGCAAGCATTAGAGAGAGAGAGAGATTAGAGTATAACATGATACCCGAAGATATCACGAAGATAATTGACAAGCTGGAGGACGCGGCCGATCAGGGTAAGGAGCATAAGCAGAGGCTACCGTATCTGCATTGTTTGATGTGATGGCTGTTTTGCTGTTTCGTGTTGATCGTGATGGATGGCCAGTTAGCGAGACTAATAATCAGCCACTGTTATCTTTCTTTTGATTTCGTCTTTTATCTATGTAAACAGAGTCCTTGCGCAAGTACATTCTGTCACTTCAAGGAGGAGCCGAAACTGCTGCCGAAGATGGCGCTGCCGAACCATCCAAAGACGCGGCTGACAAAAATGATGCCATGGACGAGGATGCCTCCGGCGAACCTCCCTTTCCTCCCGCCTACCAAAGTGGAGATGATTTCGAAAAAGCCAGTGAATTCAAAATGAAAGCCGCCGATTTCAAGGCCGATGGAAAATGGGACGAAGCGCTAGATGCCTACACGAATGCCATTTTGGCCGCCGAACCGTCCGCATTGGTCTATGCCAATCGGGCGTTGGCACTGATGCAACTGAATCGTCCATTGGCAGCTGAAAACGACTGTTCGTTGGCGTTACAACTCAACCCAGATTCGGCCAAAGCATTGCGCGTGCGTGGTAAAGCCCGCAAGGAATTGGGAAAATACGAAGAAGCGCTGCACGATTTGTCGGCGTCGCAACAAATTGATTTTGACGAGTCGGTGGTACAAGATTTGAAAGAATTGAGTGAATTGCATTTGGAAAAGGAAAAGGAACACGCCCAGAAACGAAATTCGGAGGTGGAAAAAAAGAAAAAACGAGCCGAAGAAATTCGAAAAGCACAGGAAGATGCGCAACGTGAAGCGGAAGAAGAACGAGCCCGAGAGGCGGCGGCTAGTGCGAGTGCTGGTGCGAGTGCTGGTGGCGGTGGAATGGGAGGTGAGACGATTTGATTTATTTGATTGATATTGCGGCTGCACAATTTACGCATGGCTTGATTTGTTTTGGGGGTTCTGTGTTTGGGTTATTATTGGGAATTTGCTTTCTTGGTTTTCTTTTGGAGGACGCGTGATTTGTTTCTCAACATGAATCAATTTCTTTTCTTCTTTCTTTCACACAGGAATGCCCGGAATGGGAGGCATGGGTGGTATGCCCGGAATGGGAGGAATGGGGGGTATGCCTGGAATGGGAGGTTAGTGAAAATTTGCCGTCTTCAACTCAACTTTGGTCAATTTGCTACCATTTTCATGTCTCACACTTTATTCTGTCATGCCAACGATTCAATCAATTCAGGTGGGATGCCAAACATTATGCAGATTCTCATGTCGGATCCCGAACTTGCGGCTGGAATGCAGAACCCAAAGGTACGTCTCTCCCGACACACTGCCTCCGGTTTCTCAACAAGTGAATGTCATGCTCAACAATAATACAATAAACCTTGCATTGTTGCTTGCAGGTCATGGCCGCGTTTCAAAGTCTAGTGTCCGAACCTGGCGGTGTGGGTGGACTCATGGCAAATCCTGCAAAGCTACAGGAACTCATGTCAGACCCTGATGTGGGACCATTCTTGCAAAAGCTCATGGCCAAGTTAGGACCTTCCATGGGTGGTGGTGGCATGCCAATGGGAGGTGCTGCCGGTGGACCGCCACCCACCAATCCCGATATTGACTTGTCCGATCTTCCCGACCTGGAGTAGTACTGTAGTAATCAACAAAACAACACAATGCCCGACGTTTCATTATTCACGGTTGACAGAGAAATCTAAAACTGGCAACCGCAAGCCAGCTATCATAGTAGCTACTGTTAGGTGGTTGTCTTGAAGTTAAGATTCACCTGCTTCCACGAAACAGTTACTAGTCTATCTGGAAGAAAAAAGACGGCGGATTTGTTGTTTGATCTACAACCTATCTACAGTAGCGTCCCTTCCAAGCTATGTAGGTCTACCAGAGCTAACTAGTTCTCTCTAGCACCAAGCTGGTTCTATCATCTATGATGCAGGCGAACGAAGTTCTAACACCTTATATTCCTGGAACCTGATACTGGTAACTGATAATGTAAAAGTACCACCGTGTTACTGCCGACTGCCGAGTGCCAAGATGCCAAGATACTAGTATCCCTTTTAGCATGGCGCTGCCGCTTCATCTGGGATCTGATCCTGAAGCTTCTGACATCGTGCGAAGCTGTTGAGCGTCACTTCTCACTGCAACACCACAGCCTTATTCCCCTCGCCATCAGCTTCGCATCTGTGTATTGGTTCGTTTCACCAAGCCATTGAGGAGAACAGGAGACTTACTGCCAAAGAACTGGCCTTTGCCGATACTTTTCGACATTTCGTCAAAGTGCGAAGGCAGGCAAGTTCAAGGAAACACTACAAATAGCTCACAGACTGGTTTTTCGTAAGGGGCCTATCCAGCCCCGGCTAGCAGGGAGAGGACAAGGTATGCAGATAGCTAGGTCTCAGGTTGCCCGTTTTGATGTCTAGCTGGTGAACCTGGTACTGCCCTCGAGGTATCTAGCAAGTTGGGAGTAGCCAGCTCTAGCTCTGACCAGCGCCGTAGAGGATCTTGAAAGTCCTTGGCGCCGAGGGCAGCCAGACATCATCTACATGTACCGTAGCTAGTGCGCCCAGCGATGGCTGGTTCCATCACTCCACGCAATCAAGAGATGCATCCACATGCAGCTTTCTTCTTTAGACAGAACGCACACTAGTAAAATTATCTATGAAGTTATGATGAAGTAGGATAGCTCTCGAGTCTTCTTCTCTGCTGCCTGGTGCCATGTTCCTATCTCTGTCACCTGCTAGCTGGCAGTGCAGTCGAACTCAACCCCGCACCGCTCAGCAACCCCTAAAACACGGCCACTTGGAGTGGTCGCTCTCTCACAAAGGGGCTCTACTCCAGCCCGCGTCTCCGAAGTTCCGCCAGGTAGAGCAGCTCCTCGGAGGTTAGGGCTGCCGCATTGTTTCCGTCTTGCTGAGGAGCAACTCTCTGGGTCCCTTCACGGCCACTTCCGTGCTGATGCAATGACGCCTGGTTTCGCCTGGCCAGGAGGAGGGAGTTTTCCAGACCGGTTGCAGCACCGTGGTGAAGGGCACCAGGCATGGGTGGAGCGACGGGACCAGCTCCCGTCAATTGAGATATGAGCTGTGAACTCATGCTGGTACTTGGGAGCAATGGGTTGACTCCATGATGATGTTGATTCTGAAACAGTCCAACGTTGCCAGTCAGAGACGCGCGTCCCGAAATCCGCTGCTGAAGGAGTAGACGAGCCTGAGCAGTAGTATCTGGTAGGGAGGCAGCTAGATGCTGTTGCAGAACGGAATCCCTCATGTGTTGATCGCGAGCCGCTCGCTCAAAGGCGCTTCCTTCTGATTGCTGCCGCTGCAAGACGGAACCCAAACGTTGCCTCTCCAACAAGCCGCCACTTGGTCTCATCTGATCAGTACGATTGTCCTGTTCGGGAAGTCCCATCCGTGCTAGCAAGGCCGCCTGTTCTCGGTTACTACTCAGGGCCAGTTGGGAACGGTCCAACGCCGCGAGACCATGGCCACCAAGTCCTGATGGAGCCGGGGCTCCTGACGAACGATCCGCGCGCCACTCGTTGGACAGAGAATGCAACAAGGACTCTGGTCCATGACTTGAGAGGTTATGGTGATGCTCTGCCGCCACCAAAGACGCCAAGGATGGAGCCTGCTGGTGGGTCGTTGTCTGCGAAGACGGAGATCCCAAAAGCCCTCGGGTCGCAGCCACTCCTCCTCCAAGTCCCTCCTCGCGGAGAGGGCCCACCGAAGGCGACAAGCGCAAGGCAGTGGGGGGCGCCGAAGGAAGAACCGCTTGAAGTGCCTGTCTGCGACTGTCTCGGGCTTTCGCTGCTGTGCTGTTGTCCTTCTCCTTTGTGATTTGGATGAGCTTGACAAGCTCTGGTTTGTCCTTACGAAAGCACTTATGACTAAAGGCAATGGTCTTTCCCGAGGCAGACGTGTCGCAAGTCATTCGTTTGAACCCCCTGTCAAATACGGTGGCATAGTCAGTGAGACGAGACGATGCCTTGTGCAATGGCTCTAGCTAGCAATGATGCTCTGACTTACCATCGGTGAAGATTCCTGACAAGTGACTTGAACTTGTTTCCACGAAAGTGTTTGTCCAAGATCATTGCCTGAAACTTCTCCTTTTGCATGGCAAAGGCTGTGCCCTTTTGAAGCCACCAAATGGCATCCGGGGCTTCCTCACGAAGGAGGATGGCCATGATCTTGTCGGGCAAGCGCAGAGCACCAGCGCTTGGCTTTGGCTCGGGCTTGTATTGCTGAATGGCTTCTTGGGGGCTGCCCATCTTGGTGGGGTCATGGATGATTCCCATTGCACCGGGCTGCTCTTGCTCTGGCATACTTGCTGCGCTCAATCCAGTCTCTGTCGTCTCTTCTTCAGCTGATGATCCTGACCTTTGCATGGGATAGGCCGCGACTACAAGTGGCAAGCAAGTGATGGCACAAACAAAGGGGGCACGATGAGTATGGCAAGGAATGAAGCAGGGAAGACGACCTGGTCACCAAGCATTAATGACCTACCTCCTTCTACTTTCGATAGTGCAAACTTCTTATTGTTGTCTCCGTTGGATGGCATACGCTCAAGGGTAATAGTCTCAGCACCAGAACGAATATCTCTTTTCTTTCGAGAGCCAAAGGAAAGAATCATAGCCTTCAGAGATAAATTATGAGATCAGACGATGACCAGATTGTAGATCCTCTATGCTCTTATTACCATTGATGATGGTGGGGCAAACTCAAAAATAAAGGCTGTGCATGAAGCGGTGCCCTGCAATTCCACCGTACTACTGGTAAGCAGACTGAATTGATTTGATGAACTGTGTCTACCTCCTGCCGCAATTCTTTGGCTCATTAGGCACAGCAACGCCGCGTAACCACTCGTAGATTTTTAGGTTGATGGTCGATGCATTCAATTAGATTGGCCTCTTTCAGTGCCTGTCCAGGCTCGGTTGAAGCTGTCTGTTTTGTACTGTTTGTGTGTGACTGTCGCGATTCGTGGAGTCACTCTATGATCAGAGAGTAGAAGTCTGCACTCTACCATAATTGTTCGTGACGGAAGACGCTTCCTTTGTTGCACTTAGGTTTTAAATGACCAGAAATACGTTCAATCGACCATTAAGAAGCCGGACTTTCGCGACTTAATGCAATTACGATTTGGATGAATCTTTGCGGTAGCTGTACGTTAAATAAGCTTTCGAGAGCCAGGTCATCGTGGACTCAAAAAGAACTGATGGGGACACTAGGACACAAATCATTTCGCTGGCGAGTTATGACATAGATGACGGACTAGACATTTTGTGTTTAGATCCGATGTGTCTCGAGTGGAGCGAAAGCAGGAGCAAGGGGAGGAATTAGTATCTGTAACAATGACATTTAGCAAAGGAAGCTCGAGTATTAAAGAAGGGTTCGCTGTGACATAGAGTCTTTAGCCAGTAGAAAATGTCTCTTTTTACTGGTACTCATGAAGTTACCCTTTTTTCAGCATCATACTTTAATCAAGATTCCTTCCACGTATATTCCAGTAATTTCAAAGCTTTTTCCAAACACATTGGGAGATTGCCACTACAAAAATGCAAAATTGAGTGTTTTCGATACCAACAGATCCGGGCTGCTTTGCATCCTTTCTGCTACGCTCTCTTCAAATGATTGGATCTTCACCAGTTGCGGACTTGACCAGCTGTTGTTGACCGAAAATCACACTGAATGCTACATGTAAATTCATTCGTAGCCATCAAACAATTTTAATTGGGCTGTCCCATCAGACCAAACCTGAATCATTTCATGATCCCCTCTTCCTTGTGTCTCTAAACTAATGGTAGATTGATACAAAACTAATTTATTTAGAATCCAGAGAGAGACCAGTTCTTCCATTCCAGTGTTACAAAACTACTCAGCTGCTGCTGTCTTTTGCTGGACGTGTGGCGGGTCCGGAAGTTTACTTTTATCAATTCTTTGAAGTAAATTCAACTAAATGTTTGATGGAATCTTTTATTGATGGAACTTTAGATCGTCAATGCAAACATTCGGATCTTCTTAGATTCTCCTTCCTAGCCCCTCGGAACTCATGTTCCCTGGACGTTATTGTATCAGTTGCCGTGTGGACCTGCCCATTCGCTTCAGAAGAGATGCTTCAATTGCATTAATTAATTCGGGTCGAAGATGACTATGCGAAGAGCCTTAGGTTTCTATCTTTACGTCAAAGTTTTGGTTACTTCGTTATTTCATTTTCATCCTTTGGAGGAGTTATCTTCCTCGTTCCCAACCCTTATTAGAATGTCAGCTGGACCTTAGCTGAGCTGACCTCGAAAAGCAATATTACGATTTACAATACGTACAAGAAGACAAGTATCAAGAGCGTTCCTCAATCGTGGATGAGGTTAAATCCAAAGGTTCCCAAATTAGGGGCAGATTTAGGGGCAGATTCCCATTAGGGGCAGGTTTGAAACCTGCCCCTAAAAATAGGGGCATTTTGGAGAATCCGCCCCTAAATCCACCCCTAAAATAGGGGCGTTTTGTTATTTAGGGGCAGATTTCAAACCCGCCCCCAAAATAGGGGCGTTTTCTATGTATTTTGAGTACAGTCCCGTTTACTTTTTAGGCTGGTTTTGAAACCCGCCCCTAAATATTTGGGGCACTTTCTAAGAAACTGCCCCTAAAATAGGGGGCGTTTTCTAAATAGGGGCAGGTTTGGAATCCGCCCCTATTTTAGGGGCGGATTTAGGGGCGGATTCCAAACATGCCCCTATTTAGGGGCGTTTTGCACGACTGAGGGACGCTCCAGTGCGCACGCCAAGGTTTCACAGTTCGGCGAAATAGCTCCTTCTTTTTCAGTTTTCCTCAGCGCTTAGTGCATCCAAAAACTACCTAATCGTGGAGACATTGGGACCAGATGACTCTACAGGCTCTCTCTAGATGTATGTAGCTCGCTACCGGGAGCCAGCATGCAAGTTGAATTTGGTCGAACTCTGGTCGGATAAAGAAACAATCTCATCAATGCTACCGGTGCGGGGGGTAGATGCAATCAAGCACACCTTCACACTGGGTTGTCGATAGCTAAACCACGGCTGCGACTCTGGAGGATGCCATCCTTCAGCTGGTACATGGGCTGTTCACTGAGGGTTTCCACTACAGTACTTCAGTTGGTTTGGGGGACTCGAGTCGACTGTTGAGTTTGTTGGTGCCTTTAGGAAAGTTGCGCCGTCCTCGATCCTCGACGAGGTCGTCTGGGTGGTGCACCTCGAATAGCTCCCATCCTGAGATTGACAGAGAGACAGGGCTGTGCTCGTTCGTCTAGGTATCTGACGTACGCCCCGTTCCAGTAGACTAGATCCGATATTTGGAAACGTAGTTAAATTTGACGAAGAAATCGCCGAGTTCCCTCCATGGCCCCGTCTCTGCACTTCTGTTTACTAGGCAAGCTATTAAATAACGCTTTTCAAAATCATTCATTGCATTACGTAATAACATTCAATACTTAAATACTGCAGGAGGAGGGTCCCTGTAGTGGCAACGTGTGCCCAGCGCCACTCCCTTTGGTTCACCTGCTCTAATGGTATTGGGGCCTTGTCGCAGAATTCACCAGCCTGCCAGAGTCGGTTTGACTGGGAGTCCTGGCGGCTGCACTGCTCCCTCCTAGGCAAAGACTTCTGGCTTGCACTGCTTGACTCTGAAGCTCTAGCAACTCGAGCTGTCGGCTGTTCAAACTTCCCCCAAGCTGTTCGTTCAGACCGAACCCACGAGATCCTAGCTGAGCAAACGAGGACCTGGCTATGGACCTGTCGGCGAGAATGCCACCGGCACCGGGACCCAGGCCACCGCTCATGAGCACCATGTCCGTTAACCTTGCGTTTCCACCAGAAACACCACCAGCTCCTCCTCCAAATAGAGAAGCACGAGGAAACAGGAGAGATTCGTCTTGGGCCCCCAGAGCATCTCTTGTTACTGATCTTGCCAAAGCAAGCGATCGAAGGGCGTTGATGTCAGCCACGGTGCGGTTGCCGTAAAGGTATGCCCCCCTTCCGCCTCCCAGCAACTCTGTCTCCTGCTGAAGACGGAGAAGCGACAAGCGCCGTTGATCGTCGAGCATGTTGGACAGATAAGATTGGGCTGGCATGTTCTCAAAGAGCTGTGGCGTTGGACCAGGGCGCCCTGGCAGCGCTGTTGAAGCGCTTGGCGATAGAAGATGCCTTGAACCAGTAATATCTAGGACCTTGCTTGCATCTGGGGCGAGAGGTGGAGAAGATATTGACTTGGAAGCTCCAGCCGCTCCAGTCAGAGTAGTAGCGCTTGTTGCCCCGGTAATAGCAGTTGCGCTTGTTGCCCCGGTCCAAGAAGTATCGGGGCTTCCCTCTCGTTTGGGTGCCTTTTTGACCCTGGAACTTTCGCTGGATTCCAAAACTTCATCAGCAGCTCTCTTGATAGCTTCCTTCTTCTTTGCCTCTTGCTCCTTCTTTCTCTCCTTGGCGTCATTGATCATCGTCACTTGCAAGACGAGCTCAGGGTCATCTTTGTGGAACAACGAGTGACTGAAGGCAACTGTCTTGCCCATTGGTTCTGCATCAGAGGTCATTCGCTTAAAGCCCCTGTCAAAGGCAAGGCCAAAACAAACAAAACTAAAGTTAGAAAGACAATCCCCATTAAAGCATAGTCAAAAAGGACCACCGGAAGCATCCAGATCCGACTCGACTCGTTACGATATCATGTTCGTACCATCTGTGCATATTTCTGACGAGTGACTTGAACTTGTTACCCCTGAAGTACTTCAAGAGGATAGCCCCCTGAAACTTGTCCTTCTGGATAATGAAGGTGTCCCCTCTTGGAAGCCACCAGATGGCATCAGGAGCTTCGTTAGTGAGAAGAATCTTCATTAGTTTGTCAGGCAACCTTGAGCTACCCTCCAACTTGGCAATGAGTTCCTGCACGCCCATGCCGGTCTTCTTATCTTGGACTGGGGTATCCACTTTGGTAGTCTCTGTATTACTCATCCTGAACCTCGATCTCTTGTCTTTCCTTGATAATGAGAATGTGAGTGCAGTAATGACGAAGTGCGGCCAGTGGTGTGTGTGTGTGTGTGTGTGTGTGTGTGTGTGTGTGTGTGTGTGTGTGTGTGTTTAATAGTCTCTGAAGTTATGAATGCTGCCAGTGGTATGCTGGTCGTCAAACCAAAGAGTTTTTGACCACTGGAACTGAATGATTGCATCGATCTGCAATAAATAGAGGGGAGGTCGGAGGTCGGAGGTTTGCGGAGGTGGGGACATCGCGGGCTTGGTAGCAACGTACTACTAGCTAGTAGCTAGCTAGTAGAAGCAACAGGCAACAGGGTGTACTCCGGAGTAGTTCGAAGGCCACTGGTACTGGTACTGGTAAGTACTTGCTCTGACTATCAAAATGGTGTACAAATGAGGCTCTCTAAGCCTCTGTTAGATTTAGAGGGGGAAGTGGCTTCGGATCATATTGTTTCACCATTAAATAATGATTTACAGATGAACTGTGACTTCTACCGACTTCTTTGGTTCAAACTGCATATACCTCCAAGAGGTAAATCATATGAATTAAGCGAGCTGTTTCCTTTGAGACGAAGTCTCAATTCAATGGCTCCATTGTCCCACCAACATTCCGATTCCAAACAGCCCTGTTAAACCTTACTACTAGTAATACACTCCTCGATATAATATGTTAATTCTTCCTGGCTCTAGGATGAATGAAATAGCTATAATTCACCATTCGCCAGCACTTTATGAAGGGAGGTAAAAGAATATTGAATCCATAAGTGCTCCCACCTTAGTGACCTTTTAGAGACCATCACGGATGCTTTCTGAAGACCATTATTTATGGTTAATCTGAGACTGAAACTCTTCTAACACGTTATTCAATCGTTTGACCATCAGGGTTTTAATGCACCAATCTGCAAAATGCTTACGTGGTACCACCTGACAAGGTATCTTTATGTCCCTCGAAAACGTACTTTACCATTTACATTCCATGATCTGTGGAAGAAGCAGCACTTAGCTCCCCTTAACGAATGTGTCTGTCGTTCAGAGCTGCGAGGGATATAAAGAGCACATCATATCACCGTGGCTCATACATGCATAGCTCATGCATTAGGCAGCTCATTAGGCACATGGCTGGTTTCGTGACTCCTTTTAGTTCAATGGTTGGTTCAGGCTTCCGCGAGCTCTGCCAGGTCAAAGCCGGAACTGATCCCACGATCAATGCAACCTTGTTAATTGTAAGTTGGTTCACAGATCACAATCCCGCCTTCTTTGGTGCTTCGGTACAGTCGTACGTTTCTCGCCCAGACGCGGCTCGCAGTAGCTCTGCGCACTGAAGGAATTAGGGTGTCGCCTGGTACCGTACCGGCAGGTACCAGCGTTTTAGAAGCTGGTCCGCTTGTCCGCTTTTCTGCCTTCAACAGCATCTCTCCATCTTCGCGAAACTCTGTCTACAAGCTATTCGAGAACTCAGGAACTAGGAGAGGAGATACCAGGAGATTGACCTGGCATTGGGATGTGCCCTCTGGACTGCTGAGCCAGGGCGGAGCCAAAGGGCACCAACCAATACCACGGTGAAAATCTGTGCTGGTAGTACTTGCCCACCGGTACCGGTGGCTCTGGTCCGCTCTCGCTGTCTCCGGATGACAAGAAGAGTGCTGGAGTGGATATAAGACATCCTTGGCTGGTCCATGTATGTTATGGTGAGGCACTGTCATCAGATGGATCAGTGGCTGGATATCCATGGCTTGTTGATACCGGTATCTGTGTCGAGGGTCATGCAGCTTGCTATGCAGGGTGGGAGGAACCATCTGTGACTGATGGATATTATTCATATCCAATCTCCAGTGTGGCTGTACCGGCAGGGAAGCTAGGCCTACAGTAGTACTGACAATTCATTCTCTTGAGACTCCAGGCGAACTTTTTGTTGCGATGCTTGCACCATACCGGTGCCGTACCAGTACTGCTTCAAGCAACATGCGAATTTCCTCTTCAATAGAGGCGGGTGCAATTGGAAGTACTAGATAGAAGAAGGGAAGATTGCTGTACCCGCAGCCATTGCCTTCTTGTCGTACCTGATGAGGACCTGATGAGGGATTGGAACTCGCACGATGTCCGCTTATCAACATCGCGGCAAGGACCAAACTCAGGCATACTACTAGCTACGGTAGTACCGGTGGGGGCACTCACTTGCTGGCTGCAGTAGCTAGTTGCAGAGGGTCCAGTACTAGCTAGTATGAAGGTTCGCTGTCAAACTACTGCCAGCTCTACAAAGATAATATCTTTTGGATAGGCTAGCTAGGATAGGAACGGCGAGTCCCCTACATGCTGTCTCAAGGATTAGAAAGGCACATTACAGTCTGTACCGTACCGATACGTCCAAACGAGGATGATCCCTGTATCGTTGAGTAGGGTAGTCTGCGTACCGTAGACCAGGCCCGCCGGTGTAGATTACATCATGCACTCGATTACTCCTTCCCCACGGTTTCTTGGAATAGTCAGCAGAGCGTGGAACCAATTATCCTGATCCATACTGGAGTATCCAAAAGATCCGTCTTGCCTTGGTACGTGGTGGCAGAATAAAAATATTGTTGGATCTGACGTGTTTGACAACACGTTGTCCCTCCTACATGTATTATTTTTGTGGTGGTATCTTCGGTACGGTACTCTCAGAAGCCAGAACACAGTACAGGTAGGTCTATCATTATTGCTGGACTCTCTACGTATCAAGTTAGATAGCTTCAACTGAAAAGAAGGGTGAGTGCTGCCGGCTAATATTCCAGAAGAGGCAAGAAAGAAAACGGAGGTAGTGCAATTATTGCAGTTTTGAGCAAAGGCTCGCAAGTAGAAGAGCCAAGATCATTTTTCTTGACTATCCCGACAAGCAACACCATGCAACTCTACGGTTTGGCGTCATTCCTGCTGGTAGTGGCAGCATCCGATGCCTTTACAGTTCCATTCACCGGCAAGGCACAGTCCGGCACTACCAGTAGCCAAAAATGGATGGCAAGCAAGGAGACAATTTTGGAAGATGTAGATGGTCTGGGTGCCGCCGTGAGTGAGCTGAACAAGACCATTGCTTCGGTAGACTTTGACAATGAAACTGGCAAGGAATTGGAAGACGATATTCTACAGCTCATGGTGGATGTCGAAGAAGAGGCAGAAAAGGTGATTGCTTCTGTCATGGACGACGAATGTGAAGTGGATCTGATCAGGGGAGAACCTGTCGATGATTTGTGTGTGGAAGGTGAAGAACGGGAAGGATTCCGCAAACGGTTCAAGAGTAACGTTTCCAAAACTTTGCAAATGGTTCGTGGAATGCCCACGGAAGAGAAGGAAGAAACTTTGGTAGCAGAAGGGGACGAATCTCCATCCTATGCAGGAGATATTCTCGAAGAGGGATGGACCCAACGAGGTGGAACATCATCCATTCGTCGCAATGCCGAGGTGTGGAAATTTGCATTAAAATGTGTCTTCAAGGCGTTAAAGCCAAGATCCATGAAAAAGAAGGGAGCTTCGGAAGAGGAAATCCAAGCGGCACAAGTGGAAGCCGCCACATTTATTCGGGATGGATTGCTCACATTGGGACCAACCTTTGTCAAATTGGGACAAGTGATATCCACTCGTACAGATGTTCTGCCCGCCACCTACACGGATGTCCTCAAATCTCTGCAGGACGAAGTGCCTGCCTTTTCCGGTGCTCGCGCCAAAGATATCGTTTCGGCGGAATTGGGAAAACCATGTGATTCCGTCTTTACCGATTTTTCCGCCGAACCATTAAAGGCAGCATCGTTGGGACAAGTCCACACTGCCTTTTACAAAGGACAAAAAGTCGCCATCAAGGTCCAACGTGCTGGACTCAAAGAACTCTTTGATGTTGATTTGAAAAATCTACGCAAACTGGCGGCACTATTGGACAAGTTTGATCCCAAATCCGATGGTGCCGACCGTGATTGGCTCTCCATCTACGATGAATCCGAACGGCTCTTGTACCTGGAAATTGACTACCTCAACGAAGCCGATCAATGCGAAAGATTCGCCAATGATTTCAAAGATATTGACTACGTCCGTGTCCCAAGAGTCTACCGAGAATTGTCGACACCGCGAGTCTTGACCATGGAGTTTGTGGATTCCTTTAAATTGACTGATATTAAACGGATTGACGAGTTGGGGTTGGACAAGCAAAAGTTGGCGAAACAAACTGCCGATGCTTTTTTGAGACAGATTGTCGAGACATCGGTGAGTCGAGTACACAAGAAATATTCTTTTGTTGTGTTCTAATATTGTGCTTCGTGGGGGATTGCCGAGACAATGGATGTGTCGTCTAACCACTGCAGCTACGCCTTTTCCAAATCTGTTACTATAGTACTTTCATGTAAGTTTACGACTCTGCCAAAGAGTCCCAATTCCTGAAACCTTTGGTCACAGCATTGCCTTACCAAGCCTTCTTGCCAATATCGGTAGTGTGATCCCCACCCCGGTAACTTGTGTGTGGATGAAAAGGGCAACCTCGTTTACTATGATTTCGGAATGATGGATGAGCTCAAGCCTAACGTACGGGAAGGATTCCGCAAATTCTGCACTGCTCTGTTTGCTGGTGGGCCCATGATTTCGGATACCGATCTTGCCAAAAACGCCAAAAAGTTGGTAGATGGAGTGGAGGAAGCTGGAGTCTTGTCCAAGGGAGCCGACCGTCTGGCAGTGGAAAAGTTGGCACGATTCTTCATGCGATCTTTCAAGGATAACCAGCTTGGCAAACCAACCGAAAACATCAAGGAGACTCTGGGTACAGATCTTCAGACACTCACCGAGAATGACGTTTTCCGTTTCCCCAGTACATTTACGTTTATCTTCCGAGCCTTTGCCAGCGTGGAGGGTATTGGCAAGGGGTTAGACCCAGAATATGACATTGGAAAGTTGGCCCAGCCCTTCATTGAGAAGTTTACAGATGCTCAGAAGAACTATTCCAGTAAAGCAGAAAAGAAGTTTGACATCTTCACCAGGGCAACTGGGTTGAACAAGGACGACATTAACACTGCGATCACATCTCCCAAAAAGATTGCTTACATTGAGGATACCCTGCGATCAATGAGTTCCGGTGACCTCAAGATTCGTGTGCGATCCCTGGAAAATGAGAAAGCTCTCGAGAGGATGACCATGACACAATCCAGAACGGAGAATCTATTGTTAGCCACCATGTTCTTGAATGCTGCGGGGCTTGCGACGCGCACTGTCCTCACAGGAGCAGGATATGCTGGTGCAGCGTTCTTCTTGCTGCAAGCCGTCATGGCCAATGCCAAGGTCAAGAAGTTTGACAAGACACAGGCAAAGTATGTCCAGAGCAAGTTTGTCGGGGACAAATAAGGAGGTGATATTCGTGATTTTTGCCTAAATACTCATAAAGTAAGTGTACATATTCCGGTCTTGACTCCCAAAGGTGCTACCGGTGGTGGGTATGACCAGTGAGCTCTGCTCGTGGTTTCGTTTTCGAAGCACGGTAGCTGTTTGGCGGCCGATCGAGCAAACCCTTGGAACATCCAATCGACCGAAGTAGGCATCGGGACGCACCACCTGCGCCCCTAGCTATCAACGCAAATGCTAGATGAGATTCGCTTGATCCAACGTTGATGGTAAGGGCTAGTATATGTAGACGTGACAATGTTCATTACGCAAGAAGTTATAGATAAATTGAGTTATACATGTAGAGCAGTCACCTGCTCTATGCTAGTCTCTGGATAGTCCTGTACATGTATTCTATATGTAAACAATAATAGGCGGGGATGAACATTCTGAATCGAATCGATTCTCGTTGCTTGGATGCAACCAACCATCAGCTTGCGGTTGGGCTGAAAGCTTATCGCTGTCTCTTGAAAGCACGCGCACTATCCTGCAACTCGTTCTCCTGCAGCTTTCGCTTCATCAGCTCCGAGAGCCCTCCCGCGTTGGCAGAAGCTCGAAGCTGCAACAGATCTTGAGAGGTAAGGCCACCACTCTGGCTTACCGAGCTGAGGGAATTCGTCAACGCTGACACGCCAGGGAGCAGTCGCTGACGAAAGTACGTGGCGTCATCTTGAGGAGCCTGAAGCACAAATCGGTTCAAGTTCACGTCCAGGTTGTGTTGTTGAACCGACGGATGATTCAACGACGAAGCCTCGTTGCTGTTGGCAGTTTGCCCACCAGCGGAGGACAATCTTGGAAGCTGATGACTTGCGTTGAGACCCAAGGAGGGAAGAACGTCCGCACCCAAGCCTTGAGTTCCCATTTGGACGCCGCCAAGATTGGTAGACGTGGCTTGCGAAAGCTGCGCCGACAAAGCTCTCTCTCGGAACTGCATCGCCGCAAGGGTGGACGCAGCGTTCGCATTGGACAACGAAGATGCCAACTGCTGCTGCTGGTCCATTTCCCGCAGCTGAGCGTGGAAGTCTCCCAAGATTGAGTGGGAGGACGACAAGGCCGGGAAATCAGCTTGCTGCTGCGGTTGCCGCAATGCTTGGATGTTGCGCAAAGCGTCGTTGCCCGCAGCCAAACCGGCCGAGATCAGGGACGTGGGATTTGCGTTGTTGGTAGCATCCAAGTTCCGTAGCCCACCTGGCACGTTCAGTTGCCGAAGGCTCGTTTGTGCCCCCAACAAACGAGCAACATCATCCGATTTGTGAGCCTCCGATCCCAAGCCACCAGAACCTCCCAAAAGCCCAAGCCCCTGCGGGAGTCTTGCCGTCGTCCGCAGGTCCGAGTCACGGGTGAAGGAGCTGCGCGGAACAGCTGAAAACAAACCCGCTGCAGGCGTCGCAAATGCAGAGAAGGATCCCTCCGAGGGCAGCCCGCTTAGCTTCTCTTGGCTTAGCAAAGCATCAATGGACTCGCCGCCCTCTCTCTGCTCCGCCGCAGCAGATAGATAACGGCGCTCTAGCTCGCTAAGTCGCGCACGGAGAAGCATAGCTTGCTGAAGGGTGAAAGGGTCCTTGCTCCTCTGATAAACCATTCGTCCATTGTAACTGATACCTTCAAACTTCTTCGAGATACGCTTGGGCTTGCACTTCATCATGGAGCTAAGAAAACTGCGCAGTGTGGTGCCTTCTCTGAGCGGGAGCTGGCCCGCCTTGAAGGCTTCCATGAGCGCCAACATGTACTCACATTCTTCATTGGTCCACTTCCCACGATGGTACTTGCTTTCCTTGGCAGGCGCTTTCTCCTCATTGACACTGTCGTCCTCCCCCGTGCTCTTCAGGTTAGTCATCTTGGATTCTGCCATGGTGTTTGCGTTGTTTGGTGTTGGTGTGCTGATGCCTGGCTGGTAAACGTGTTGGTTTTGTGCGTTTGTGCTTGTGCTTGTGCTTTGAGAGATTGTTAGAGAGAGAGTGGAACAAGGAGAAATAAAGTGACCAGGACCAGAACCTAGAAAAGTGCAGTCAACGAAATCTGGATTTCGCAGACTGCGATATGCAGACACGTACTACGCACTACGCAGAATCACGCGTAGGATCAAGTCGATAAATGTGCGGAACGGTAGACTCGTACAAAGTCGTGTGGGGAAGACATCAGGCTCAACAAGCTGCTTGAACGTGGTAATATCGTTGTGCACACCTCGCGAGGGTGGTGGTAGAGGCCAAATGGAAGGGAACTGCTTTCTATCATTGACATCGTTTGTTTCAAATCTTTCAGCCTTGAATTTAAGATATACATATCTTCTTCTTGGTTGAATCGAATCATTCGATTGAGATTCACGCTGGTCGTCTCTTTTGGCGGGCTATTGGCGGTCTGCCAGTTGGCAATATTTAATTTTAATACCGGTTTGTTTGTTGATACATGTACAGCTCCAAGTCTCTCTACTGGTACATGTAGTAGCCAATACATTGGTGAGGGGCTGTTATGCAAGCTGTTGCCTTGTAGCAGTAAATACCTACTCTAGTCATCATAGGAGCTCCATAAACATTATTTGACACGGCTCTACTGTACCGTAGAGGCAGGACCAACCATCCACATAATATCCACACAGCTTCCACGCTTCCACATCGAATTCTTCCATTGCTGGTGTCTGATGACAGAACCTGGCTTGCTAATGAGAACCTATTATTTGGAGAGTGACAATCCAAGTGGAACTCTGCAGTACAGTGTATCCACAAGCTTCTCATTAAAGACTGAGGACTCGTATGGGTGGTCCAGATGCTCGGATGTGGCCATATTAGCTACGGTTCGATACTCTAGCTAGCTTGACCCCTTTGCTCCCGACCGATATCTACCGGTATCTCATTGATGCCAGAGATGGTAATCGTGCTCTAGAAAACCCAGGTTCTCGTTAAAGAAGATACGTATCTCCAACCGTAACAACTTCGCATGCCGGTGACTAGCTAGACTGCCTGGACTAAAGACTCTGCCGTCAAAAACTAAAGGTTTCTTAACATCATAGCTTTGCTAGGTCAAAACGAGATAAAAAGTCAACAGTTGGGTCACAGGCAAGACCGAAGTACTATTCACGAACGTGCAGGTAATTAGAATTGCCGCATCGAAAACTTCTTATTCTTGCCATCGCGGATCAACGAAGGAACCCTAGGTGAGACATCTTCCAGAAGCTCTTCAGGAGAACAGGGAAATAAGAAGAGGTGTCAAGAGAAGAGAACTTCAAGTTAGTAAACCCTAAGAAGGATTCAGACACAGTTGGGTGAGAGTGAGTTTGTGAGAGCATTCGGAGTTCGCTTCTGGTACATGTACCGAAGCTGGGAAAACAGCAAAATTATTTTTAATTTGTTGTCAGGACCATTTTAGGTTTTGTTTTAGGATCAGCCGTAGTCCCAACTTGCTAGCTAGCTGGCTAGCTTACAGGATACTGGTACTGCCGCCAGCAAGAGCCAGCTTCTCATGCATTGGTAATCTACCGTGTCTACGTTCCTCCGGGCTCACGGCTGCTGAGTACCCGTTTTCCTACCGATATGTCATTGGAGGAAAGACAATTCAAGGCTGACCAACAATCGTTCAAAAACCAGTCTTGAAGCATACCGGTACTTCATTTATTTGACGGGTGATTCCGTTCCATTCAACCCAAAAGATATGCTGCTATCCAAAATCTTGACTAGCTCACGAGGGTGTCCCTAAAGGAAAGAGACTTTGGCTTTGGATCTTATACAATCATCTTTTTACAAGAGCGAAGAGCACAAGATTTAGTTGACGCACATCAATTCACCAATTCACTGCCAGTTCCCCGATCATGCATCTTTTCATCTCTTTCAGTGACATTTGAAACAATGAAATAATGCTATGGTGCCCTTTCGTTCCTTGCACAGATCAGAAAAGAATTATCCTATTGATTCTTCGAGTTCACAAGAATCCCTCATTTGCAGCTAAAGCCGGAACCTTGCTTAAAAGAACAAAAAGATTCTGCGAATGCGGCACCTGCACTTGTGCCCTTTTCAGGCGCAGACGAGAAAAGGCAGAAAAGGTGCAGGGCGAAATTTGCAGCTGGAAACCATTAATTATTCTGTGGCGGCGTACTACTGAGTAAAGGTAGTCTAGTAATAATTCAACAATCAGCAAATAATGGGCTAATGGAGCTGCTAATGGTCATACTTATGCATAGGCTGATGGTGGCAGCAGCTGTGGCAGCTCGGTGGCAAACTCATCCACCGAGGCCACGGTTATTGCTTCAGCTTCGATGCTCAATCACACCAAAGAAAAAAAGTAGCTGGCTGGCATAACAAATTCCTTGGATGATTCTCTGGTACACCAAACTCTTAGCGCTTCGTTGCTATGGAGTTTAGCTTTGTTCATCATGCACCAGCAGTCGGCAATCCGATTCTTCAGATTCGAATTGGCGGCTTCTCCCAATCCAGCTAACTTCGCAACTGCACAGCTCTGGGCTAGATGACTGCTTGGCCTCTTTCCTTTGAGTTGACTCGACTCAATCTAGCTACCTACTCCCGTACTTGCCAGCTACCGGTACGGTATCTCATACGACCTACTAGCCAATCTGCCTGCGGCAGTGCGGAGTAGGAGCCGGTCAGTGGTATATATGAAATTCTCCAGCTAGCAACCAAAATCAGGAGCGACTTTTTGAGCCACAATAGCTCTATAGCTGCTCTATTCAGCCTGTTTTCGCTGCCCGAGCCGTCTTCAGCATGCCAAACACGAGAGCAATTAGGATCAGTTTCATCCCAGCATAGGTACTGGTACCGGAGTTGCCACAACAGGCCACGATTAGAAAAACCTTGCAACTTCAATCCAAAATGATACATGTAACGACAACAACATGACTCACCGGTCCTTCCTGAGTCTCCTGAAAGAAGTCATAGCATTAGAAGAAGCATCGAAGGAACAATCTCGAGCAGACAAAAGAATCCCCAGGATTCGCAGATGCTGCTGGAGCACTGGAGCCCACATTCTGTGATCACACAATCAAAGCTGCATTCAAAAGCCACGATATCAGATGCAGAACATGTTGTAGTACTTTGGCCGTTGCCGCATTGCTGTTGTCGCGGTGTTGCGTAGCTGCTAAAAGGATGGCTGGACCATGAACATGGAGAGAACTGAATACCAGTGGCAGGGCGCCCTGGCCAAGAAGGATGCTCTTCTCTGCTCTTCTCTGCTCCTCACAGTCTAGAAAAACACGAAAGTCTGTTGTAGCTGTTTTCAGTGGCACGAGTGATGCTGGGTTGAAGCAAACGAGGTCTTGCAACACCATTAAGCAATGCTGCCGCGACAACATCTGTGGCGTGAGTGGTGGCAGGGAACAAGACGAAGACTCGCTTCGTACTGGAAAATGGAGAAAATGTTGTCTTGGTATGGTATCGTTGGAATGTCGACAAATAGAATAGTAGCATCAGCATCACCTTGGGAAGTGGGCAGCAGCTACTCCAGTAGGTAATAGCTAGTACACGAGTACACGACTTCTTTGAAGTTTGAAGCCCGTGCTATTGACTTAATGGAGGTTCACAGGTGTACAAAGGGTGAAATAAATGTTGGTTCGAAGAGGCGCTTGGAAGAGCCAGTGAACGACGCGTGTGGGACGCATACTTTGGCCAAGGTAGCCAAGGCTGTAGCTCTAGAGAAAGTGCGTGAGTAGGGTTTCGCAACTTTGCTACTAGTAGCTAGCGAGGTGGCAACGTGATGCTGGCTGTATAACCAGCTACTACCTGTAGTGTGGCTTGGGCCGTTTCAATTCAGACTCAGGTGAACAAGAGGTCTTCAGGTTTCAGTGACTTGAAAGTTGAAAGGCTTGATAGATCCAGTGATCGTTTCACCTCCAGACCAAGCAATGGGTCAAGGAGTTGATAGTGCGAGCCAGTGGTGGTTGTGGAAAGAATATGAGTGCACGGCACCATCAAAGCAACCTTGGCACCATCAGAGAATGGCGGCCCGCAGCAAGTTTAGACTTTCCACTTCCCAACTGGTGTCAATCCTGGCCCAGCAATTGAAGTTCGACTCCACTCCCATCCCAGGCTGTATGAATGCATGCTCAACGCCAGTCGTCGGTCTACGACGCACACTCTTGTAGGTTCTTCCATTCGAGTGGTGCGTGCTACCACTGTCGGCTAAGAGCTCTGCTGCGGGATTAGATTCGTGTGGCTGATTTTTGAATCACAGCCGGGCTACTTTTCTCAGGTCAATAATATGTATTGGGTTTCTTTGCTCGAATGGATCTGTAGTTGAGAGACATGGCAGCTATAGCCACAAGCTAGTTGCTAGCGGGAAGTCGTTGACCAGGCAGAAGAGCTAAGACCATCTTTTGGTCCTGCCTGAACCCCTCAAGTTGGACTGGTAAACAAGGTCATCACCATGAATTCTGCCAGATTCATTCAAATTCTCAATCTCCAAGCCACCGCAGAACCATTCTTACAATGCTACTCCTGACATGCACAGGAGTGATGTTTGCTCCTCCACATTTCTGCAGCCCAGAACAAAAGCAAGAAAACCTGAAGCCATGAAGCAAAGTTGTGTTATTTCTACAGCCAAAACCAAAGGTGCAATTGACAGCCAACCCCAGAGCTTCATCACGACATTGTCATCCTCAGAAAGATTGACCAGGGCAACTAGATGCAGGCAGACTCTCTGGGCTATGGAGACATATCCACCTGTTGAGCTTGCTTTAGTAAATCAACCAATTCAATGGCATTCCCTCAGATCTCTTACAAGGAAGGAGGTAGGAGGTCAATCACATCACAGTAACGGCACCCAGATTCGTCCAATGGGTTATGCATGAACTGCAGACATGCAGTGAGAGGATAAGTAGAAGTACTCAAAACTAAACAGATGCCTACAAACCTGAACTTGTGCACACTATGATGAAAAACACAAAAAGTGTGGATGAGTCTATTCATAGGCAGCCAACATGCCAACTCCAGAATAGCAATGCCACAGTGCAAAGTCAGTATTGCCAGGATATTATGTGCAGCTCTCTTTCCAACATAGCCATGGGAAGCCAGAAAGCCCATGGCTAGTGAACCAAACCAAGCCAGCATGGCATAATATCTAACTAAGCAGTAGTGACAACTCCACAAAAGACATGACAGTCGCAAAGCATGGTCACCAGACCTATTCAACTCCCACTACTGTCAGTACAGTAGTACAGTACTAGTACGGGTACGTCTGCAACGGCGTGCCTCGAGCCCTGGTCCAGTAAGGTTAAGAATCAAATTCGACTCTCAATTCGAACATTCGGACCAGACTGACGTCACAAGGGCCACAGCGCGCCCAATCTGTTGTCACAGCCAAACCGAGATCTTTCCCTTTGATGGCTGCGATCTTTGGCTCGTTGCTTGCTTACGGTAGGACGTCGACAAGAGAGGGGAGGTCGGCAGTTGCTTGGGATCAGCTTGGAGCTTCGCATCACTCCAGTTAGTAGAGAGAAGATACGTATTGCATCCGCTGTGTGCTTGTTCCCTTGCCACGGAGCGTTTCTTTGTGGCTGGCCAGGTTGGATACTACTCGTATGAATGAGAAGTCCAAATCTTGGCCTTTAGGTAGCAGCAAGGGAATAGTAGTATTGGCCTTCATTATCTAGCTAGCTAGCAAGCGGCATCAACCACATCACACCCATACAACGTGCTGGCCATGATGGAGCTATTATCCATTGGTGTATCTCTCTTGGGACGATCAGTCACTGCCATTGGCTTTCTCGCGAGAGAAACGGTACCACAGTTGGTTGTGACCATCACATGCATCACTCTATTGGTGCTACTCTTGCTCGTGTGGTACGTCTTGACACGGAGACGAGCCACACAACGGTTGCTGGAAGAAGCTGGCCTACCCACTGTCTTTTGGACACCACGCTTTTGGAACTACGATGATTATCAAAATACTACTGGCAAGACAGCATCATCGGTACTCAAATCCACGAGCATTACACGGATGCTCCCTCGCATGGAACGACTCCAGGGTCCCATGGGCATGTACGG
>CAICTM010001460.1:0-28740 GCA_903772945.1 Seminavis robusta
CGCCGTTTCCTACGTACATAAGCCACAAACACCAACATACAGTACGAACGATGCCGACAATCGGCACTCTCTTCATTACAAAGAAAGCACTGTTTAGCAAGCAAGGTAGCTAGCTATCTATCTAGATGGCATTGCTGCCGGCATCACTATCATCATCATCAAGGGCTCCAACATTGTCTTCCTCATTGTCTCCATCGAGTGCATCGAAGGGAATGCACTCCAAATCAGCCAAATCCTTGGTTCCATCCTCCACCATTTTAGCCAAATCTTGAGCTGTTTCCTCTGGGCTTACCTCATCCTCAATTTCAGCTTCTGGGATGCTAGCTGCCTGGCTAGAAGCACTAGCACCTGGAATAGAAGCTGCAATTGGAATGCTGGCAGCCAGCTCTGATAGTAGCTTCCCAGTCAACCTATCGAAAAGCAACCCAGCCTTGGAATCGCCTGTCTTGCCGCACCTTTTGGATTTGGTCGAAACATGCCCCTTCTTACCGCAGAACGGGCAAAACTTGCCTTTACTAGTTGTCGTCTTTGTCGTTTTCCTCTTCTTTGCAGGCCGTTTTGCGGCATTCTCGGCATCGATCGGTGCCGCCTCAGCAGGAAGCTGCTCTTGCGGAAGATCCAAGTTCATGCCCGGGCGGTAGCATTTGTGTCGTTTCGCCCATGCCTTCTTCGTGGCAATCGTTTCAAGAATGGTATAAAGTGAGGGCTAAAACTGCATATACATAGCCGTTGTTTTCTTTGCAACGAGAATTTTGTCTTTCAAATTTCACCTCACATTTTTGGTAGTGCATCGCGACTGGATTGCTCGAACCCATACTAAAATAGTACAGAGAACACGTTTCAGCCAAGTTCCACCGGTTCTTTCAAAAGAAACACTCTGTGTATTCCTGAAAGCTGGATTCCGTTGGCTGTTGGCAGAACAACAAAAATCGATTCAAAGCAACTAACAGCAATCGCAGTGTTAGAGAGCTCATTCTCTGGATGTGCGCTGATGCTATGCCCCTGCAACCATACATTTATCTCCTTCTAATAGTGTAAGGAAGAGAGTAGTAGGTGGTTGCAGGGGCATAGCACCAGCGGGTATCGAGATCTAAGGGCTTCATTCAGCCGAATTGATCGCGACCGAAAGCTTCCTTTCAGCGAAGAATGCTCTCAGGTGGAGTGGAACACGACACTTCTACCGAGTACCGACCTCTTGATACTACTATAACAGACACATGCTGTACTGCTAAAGGTGTGCAGGGGGTATTATCTATGGATTACAGCTCCCCTTTAGTAGCAGCTGTCGATTCTTTTGTTGTTGTTGTTCTCTCGCGATTCTATCGCGATAATTGCTTTTTCACGCACCAATATTCTTCACAGCTTATGGCTAGCTTACATCCTGGGTTCGACCACATTAAGGTGTCAGGCCACGCGTAGTAAGCCAGCCTTAAGCTGTGAACAATATTGGTGCGTGGAAATGATCGCGATAGAATCGCGATAGAACAACAACAACAAAAGAATCGACAGCTGCTGCTAAAGGCGTGCCGTAATCCATGATGTGCCCAAGTAGAAGACATTTACTAGCTAGTACAAGATGTCTGTCTAATGGTAGTGTCAAGGTGTAAGCCCCGCTCTTTGGCCGATGTTTGATCGCCCTGTTATACTTTTGGCTCGCTGCAGAACAGCGATCGATTCTTCGATTTTGTCTGCTTCCGACCGATAAATCTCAATGCCTGCTTGGAGTATGGCCCTGCAAGCACACACTACTGTCTTCCTTACACTATTAGCAGCAGCTAAATATATGGTTGTAGGGCCATACATGCAGCAGGCATCGAGAGAATGAGGCCTCTAACACACTCGACGAGAGTTTCGGTCTGATAGATGTTTATTTGTTCCTCCGACTGCAGAGGGAATCTCGCTTTTCCACTCAGACAAAATTCAAATCTTTTGAAATTGCTTTGAATCCGGTGAGTGGGTCCAATCCGTGTTCTTGTACTGTTTCACTATAGACATGAATTCGGCGAGCCAGAACGGCTGGCCAAAATGTGAGACCACAATTTGAATATTCTCGTCCCTGTCAGTTGGTTTTGCACAGAAAACCATAAGTGCGAAACATATCTGTGTATGGAAGGCCAAAATCGTCGCATGTACCTGTTCGAGGCAAAATCGTACATGTATCATAAACCGGCATTACATCGTTACGTGGTACTTGAGAAGAAGCTAGGTAGCTAGGTAGCTAGGTTGATTGCATTGGGGATATCTTCCTCATCCTCACTGCTGTCAAGATCTTCCTCATCAGATGTGTCATCTAACTGTGCAAGATGCTCTGTGCCAGGCACAATAGTGTTCAATGGCATCTCCTCCAAGGTACTCAAATCATAGCCTGCATTCTCAACCAAAGCTAGCACATCTTGAGCCACTGTATCTTCCTCCTCTTGTATCTGGTTGATTGTAGGCAAAGAAGCAGCAGCACTGGTTGGCCCTTGAGGAGATGCCTCAGCCACCAAGTCAGCTAGCAACCTGCCAGTTTCCTTGCAGAAGATTGGTGGAGCTTCAGCGTCACTCTTGCCAGCATACAAACAAGACTTCTTGGCCCGTTTGCTGACATGACCCGCCCTGCCACAGAAAGGACAATACTGCTTTGCTTTCTTTGCTTTCTTGCGAACTGGAGGCATCGTCCTGAGATCCTCCATTGTGACGTCCTCCGTATTCATTCCAGGATGGTAAACGCCCGTCCCTTTTGCAAACTTGGTCTTATGATCAATCGTTGCGGTGGCTAGTTTTTCGGTTTTCCTCTTCTTGCGCCGAATCTTGTACTCATTCGTTTTATTCTTTACTTGTTGCTTTTCCCGATTCCGCTGCACAATCCCCAAGTAGTGAGAGATACCGTCAGTCATATCGATACCCAGCTTGAACAATAGACGTCGGTAGAATTGTTCGTAGCCAATGGAATGGATACAGACCGCCATTCCAAGGCGATTTTCAAGGGAGCGGGTGCTGGCAAAGACCTTATTCTTTGGAGCGAACCACATTGCAAGGCTATTGAACGATTCATTGGCATTGGTATCCTGGCCGTGTGCCAATTCCTTTAACCGTTCCAATGTGATGTATTTGGCAACGATGGTGTCCAGTAATTTGTAGAGCTCCGCGTCTTCCTTCTGCGTTCGGTAGACCTTTTTGCTTTTCTTTTGCTCCTCGTCGGTGTCTTTTGACCGGAGGCACCAAGGCCCACAGTTCGTATGAGTGTCAAAGTGGTGATCCAAGACGGCCTTGCCACGGCTTTCGTATTGACCTTCCTCAATCTGTTGGAGTGTACGAATAAAGTAGGCAAAGTTCTTGCCAATACGGGTAGAATCCATTCGGCCCATCCCCTTCTTTTTCTCGACAGTAGAGAGATCTAAACGAATAAGCTCCCCCGTCAATTGTTTGCGGCGGTGGTTGGGATCAGCCACAAACTTGGGTTCCGGTATATCGCTCGGTAACTTCCCTTTGTCGGGGCGTTCCTGGAGCTCACCTTTGTTCTTCCCCTTCGTAATCTTCACCTGAGGGAGGACATCAGTTTTGTAGTTGATTTTGTAGTTAGCGTTGCTCCACTGCAAGTCAGCTCTGATGGAGGAATCGTTGTCGCAGCACAAACGACGCATGATCACTTTCGACTCCCGGAAAAATCCCACGACCAGTTCCAAGGCCAAAGCCGCTTCCATTGAGCCTGATGAATCCTTTGGATCGTGGTTACGGGTGCAGTAATATTCTGCTACCGGCGGACGGTTGTCAACCTCGGTATCAGCATGTTTCTTCGCCCAAGCTTTGCATTGGCCGCAAACTTTGCTCTTGATGCCAAACGATATGATCTTTCTCGTAATGGCACCGACAATACAACCGTGACCAGAAACAGAGTTCCGCAAATGACCAGATCCTTTCTGTTGCCATGCCATATCATATCCTCCGTCAACAAACGGCATTTTTTCCTGGAGTAAGGTGCCGTTGGGATCGTTCAACACGGCCATCCAATCAAGAAAATCTTGCTCGTTAGGCGTCGATTTGCGCACCTCCTCTATTAGATTCTCACGGACGACTTCATCCTTCAATTCAAGAATCGCAGGCGCAATTCGTTCCTCTATCATGCGGAATGAACGGGATTTCATCGTAGTGTCATTCGGCAAGCCCAAAAGACCGAGGATTTTGGCGGCTTCGGTTCCACCGTTGCCATTCGCAATGTTGGCCAAAGTAAACAATACATTGATTGCATGGTCCGTGCTTCTTTCGACCTTGTCGTTGCCACCGTGCATTGTCGTTTGGGTTGGCTTATTGCTTGTGTAGACGTAGTTGCAATTTTCATTGGTACATTCCAGTTTGAACGATGAGGCAATACAGCAATTGTGGATTAGGAATGTGAGGGTGCCATCACAGCCTTCTCTAGGGCAAGGCATCTGCCTGAAACAATGGTTCAATTGTTCTGTTTCCAGAATGACTCTTTGGTGGGGCTTTGTGTTGAAAGTGGGCCCAGTTTGTTCATCATTTTCCTCCTCAGTGGTGGCTTCTTCCAGGGCTGTTGGCTCCTCGATAAACTCTGGTGCTGTTGGATCGTCCTCCTCTCCATACTCATGCCTCGTGTAATTGGTCTTCCTTGGCCATTATTCCTTGTCCGCGAAGTTACAGCATCATAGCCACTGCCAGCAATCCTCCAGTCACCATCTCTGGAAGCTAGCTTGGAGGATTCAATAGAGGGATTAGCTTTCCATGGTGTGACCACACGACGGGTGGGCGACATGGTTTCTTACGTTGTATGTGGCCAAGCACGTACAAAGTGTCGAGAGGTGCACGATGTTATTGGCAATCTGAGCAATAAAAAGGCTCGGGGACAGAATTCGCAAATTTGGCGCTAACACGATAGATCGACCGGCTTGCCATGTCGGAAAGACTTAGAGCGGAAGCAAGGATAGGTGCGCAATCGATATTACAAAGCTCGAATTTGGCTCGAACTGGGTGCAGGCCAAATTCCAACAATTGCGAACTCTATCCGGTGAGAGTACCATCCATCGAAATTCCAAATTCTGTACAAATGCGAAAGATACGCTAAGAAACAATTGAATTCGAGACTACTTTATATGCCAAACTGGCGCTGGCTTACTACACGTGGCCCGACACCTTAAACGTCCAAACACCCATTTCGAACCGATGTGTCAATCATGTGGCTTATATTTAGGGTTTAGGTTTGGCAATTGCTTAGGTTTGGCAATTGTGAAGTCAACGTGTTATATGTGAGCTTGTAAAAGTTTGTGTGGTAGCATGTGTTCAGTGCAGGGTTAGACACTTGTCGGGAATAACGGGTTAGTGAACTTGTAGAATTCGGATTGCCATAAAGCAGTTGTAACGTATCGATGACGTGAGAAATACCGAGTAATAAATCTTCTTATTTGAACCTGGAAGAGTCAGTTGTCAGGGTTCTCTTCCGCTGGGAGCTTGCTGTCTTCTTCTTCCCTTGGTTTCTGCTCGTCTTCCGTGTCGCTTAGGTCGGTACTGGTGAATTCCGTAATAGGATCATCTGTAAGTTCCGCAGCTTTCTTCATATCATTTGGAGCGTCAACATCCTGACTGTTCGCAGGTAACACTTTGGCCGACGTGGATCGTGGAACAGCTATAACATTGGGAGGTTGAAATTCCACGAGTCCAGTATTAAGGATTTGAAAATGGAGGCACGGAGGATTTATACGGGAAACTACTGTAGGAGACTTACCACCATTCTCCTGCTGGTGCCTGACAAGAAGAGTTCCCACGAAGGCCTCTAAGTCCATGCCGGTCGGTAGGGTAAAACCTTCTGGAACGGCTAGTGTGGCAGCTTGAAGACGAACCGGTGGAGTAGGGGCGGGGACGGGTGTTGGTGTTCTTGCGTAGTGGCTTGTAATAATGTTGCGACAGGCACCAGTGAGGGCACGCATGCGACCGAAGTCAGATGCATCCAAGGTTGTTTCATTGAAGCCAACAGACGTAAGACGGGAAGCCGGGAGTTGACCACGATGCCAAATAGAGTACACATGGCCCTTGTCGTCCTTGAGGAAGTCGGACACAGTGCTGTATTCGCCTTGATCGATCCAAGAATCTGTCACAAGGTAAGTCATGATGTCGGAGTGGGTGATCAGCTCACTCCAGGTGTTGTGCACCTTGTACCACTTGTCATGTTCGTCGATAACTAGGTAGGGCTCATCGTTCTTTAGTGGGTCGTATAGGTACTCCATGTAGGCCGGTTTGAAGGTTTCATTGAACCACTCCAGGGCCATTTGGGGAGTTGGAACCTGGGTCAACAAACGTTCACCAACTTGAACACCCACTCGATCATTCGCTTGTCAGAGAGGGCATCAATAAAGGCTTGCATGGCCTTAGCTATTTTACCGCCTACGACATGCTCTTTGCGTCGGTTGTACATAGCCCCAGTAGTAGCCTTCTTCTCAACAAAGCCTGTCAACTTGAGGAACATTCCGGGGAAGGGGGACTCATTGTCTTCCTTGAGGCTCTTGGGAATCACAGCATGGAACTCACAGAAATTGAAAGGGCCTCTTGGTTTGTTGCCGCCTTTCTTCTGCTTACTGTTGATACCTGCCGAAGTAGGTGTACGATTGCGGTGACGGCCAACACACTCTTGTCGTGGTTCCCTAATGGATCCACGGAAAGATTTAAAACTAAACTAAATAGGTGGATGCCCCATAATAAAGGCGTGATGTGCATGGAATAGGGCACCTTGGAGGGGCTTCGTGAGAAAGTCCCCGCGCATGTCCTGTGTCGGACAATACACCACTCGTACATTTCCCTGCTTCACTTGTTGGTCGTGAATAAAGAAGATACCCACATTAAGAGCACGAGTACGCTTACCGGCGCTGCTCTTACCATTCTCAACGAGAATGATATGTAGCACTCTTGTTGTCTTGATAGAGGATGTTCTCCTGAACATCAACACCTTGGGCCTCCAAAAACAACTTGGTCCACAATAAAGGGCTCATAACATCGTCAGCTCCAATGAGTTCGGCGTCGGTACTGCTCGGGCGTTGAGTTTCTGCTTGCTAGAGACAGCAATTGGGGCACCGCAGCCGAAACTGAGCCCTCCTCTAGTGTGGGAACGATATTCTGGATGCACAGCACAGCTGGCATCTACCCACCAGCGAAAAATGCGAACGTCGTCAGCATGAGGATGAGCTTGTCATTCAAAGTCTGTTGAATAACTTGAGGCTTGGAGAAGTTTGCCCCAATCGTTCTGGTTCGGCTGCTTCACTCGAGTACAAGGACGGTAGTCAGGGTTTGCATATCTGGACGTGCACGTTTACAGGCAAAGAGTAGCTTGGCTGTGTTCGTGCGGAAGGTATCCTTCGTCTCAAGATCCAGATTGTCACCTCACCCACAGAAAACAAATGCTGGGGCTGCACTCGGAACAGAACGACATGTCAAAGTTTACAGGGAACTCTCGAGCACCTTGGTCAATAGTCAATCATTCAATCTTGACTTTGCCCGGTCAGAAAATCAATCGTCATCCCTAGATGTCATGCTTGGGTCCTCTGGTTGCTTTGACGCACCGTAGGTATGGTACCATACTTCTTGTTGCACCAGGCCAGGAAGTCGTCATTCACCTTGGCCATCATATGACTTGCCATGAGATCGTATATGGAAACGGATAGTCTGTTGCTTGCCATTGCCATCCTGTTGCAACACAAGGATTAAGGGGTTGAATTCAAGGGTGTAAAATACTCGTTAGTTTAACAAACTATGGCCACGGAGTGCTTTTATGACGCGGGCAAGTGGTGGGGAAACCCCACCTAGCTGAGTCGTCATCTACTTATTTGCCCAATCAACATGACCTCATCCACTGGCCCAACGTGGAGCCAGCACCAAGTAGACAGATGCCCTGGGTAGGGGGTGAGCACATTGATAGGGAAACTGCAGCGCAAAACCTGGGTTACAGGGGCTTACACAGGATTTTTGTCGGTATTGAAACCATTATCACCATAGGGACGTGAGGACCAGTTAGATTTCCAGACCAAAGAGTGCTCCCAGTAAGTGTGTCTGGGTGATCAGGTCCAAGCTGTGGCAAGGCTTGGCATGCAAGGCAAGATGCCAGCAGAGCCCGTAGGAGGTGGTACTCCTCAGGCTGGACCAGAGCAGGTGTAACCCATCCAATGCACAAAAATTGTTGATAGAGGCCAACAAGCAGGCAGAAGATGGGGTCAAATGACACACTGGCAGTGTGTGGTTCCCAGGAGGGAGGCACAGTGGCTGCTGGAGTGTTGTGGGCTGTTCGAGGGTTGTTGAGTCAAGAAGGAGGATAAGGGCACTGGAAGTGGGCTGGTCCAGGGGCAGGAGGGGAGACCTGTTGGTGTTGGAGTGTTGTTGTAGGGTTGGGATGTAGCATGGTTGATGGTGTGTTGTAGGATAGAGGCGTGGCCTCTGTTCAAGGGTGAGAACAAAGGCATCCTCCCTGATAGGGTAGGGTGTGATCGGAAGGGTGTGATCCTCAAGATGGTGCATCTCTAGGAGCTGTTGGCTGATCACTGTGGGAGTGGTGTTGTGTAGTCTGCGGAGGATGGTGATGTGGTTGGTTGGGTGAAGTGGGGAGTGGGGGAATGGGAGGACCTTGGTTTGAGGAAGTAGGGGTAGACATGGGGAAGCATGGTGGGGGTAGTGGGTTGTGGGAGAGTTGTGTATCCTGAGTATGACTGTAGTGTCGTTGCTTCAACGCAAGCAATGAGGTTGCTTGTGAGGTGGCGAGATGTTGATGTAGAAGGGTGTTTCAAGGGCAATGCACTGAGGCACTGGTAATCAAGGTTTATATCAAGTTGTTGGGTTGTTGTTGCCACTGGATCAAAGGCTGTGGCCAAGTCTGGTGCAGGTATACCACTACCTGCAGGAGAAGATGGTATCAGAGCCAAAGGCTGTTAGGGATTCTTTCAGGGAAAACTGGAGAAGTCACGCTTTAGCCAGTAGAGGCAGGTGTGGGGGATCAAGGGGTTGTTTGGTTGATGGGGCTGTGTTACTGGATGACCTGTGTTGTCTCAAAGGCTGGTACTCAATCTGTTGTAGGGTCAATCATGCAACAGAGAGTCAAGCCAAGATTTGGAGAGGGTACTCGATTCAGGTGGAACTGGGAAAGTCACTGGAGAGTCACTAACAATCAATGAGAGAGATATAGTCAGTTATGTATTAATAACTATGCCACACCACGCTGCAGTTCTTCTGGGGCTCAATCCTTTGAGTCCACACTCAGTAGAGAGGCAGTAGGGCAGAGAGGTGGCTGTTTCAATGAAGGTGTTGCACAATCTGTTAAACCAGAGGGCAACTTTTGTAGTTGGTTCTTGTGGGGGTGAGATCCTTTGGAGAGGAGTGGTATCTCAGGGAGGGGCTTGAAACTACAAACAGCAAGCCTGGAGATACAAGAACTCAAGTCCTTACAGACTCTGTGTTGTTTGTTGTTCCTCTTGGAGAGGAGTTAGATTCAATGGAGGGGTGGTAACAGTAGCAGGTGTTGATCAGTCAATCAGTCGTATAGGATAGGATTGGATCAGTAGTATCAGTTCCAACAAGGACGTCGGGAGAAACCACTAGTGGCCGGTGAGAAAGTAAGAATACAGGTGTAATTCTCTTCTCGGTGGTCACTGCAGGTATCTCGTGAAGTCCTGCTTGATAGTAGGAGGCTGTCGTTCGATCCGTACGGAGGAAGAGGTACGTTCGCGGGAAGAGGTACGTTCGCGGGAAGAGGTACGTTCGCGGGAAGAGGTTCGCGGGAAGAGGTACGTGTCAATTCACGGGAGTCTTGGATCGATTCGGAAGGTCGATTCGATTCAGAGGATTCGATTCGAATCAACGTCACCGGGTGCCTTAGGGGTAAGGTTAGCCGAGCCTGTTGTTGGTGAGGAAAAGATCGATCGTTCGAAAAAGAGGATCGACAATGGGATTTCGTCGGCCGTCAGGAGCGGAGTGCAGAAAACAACAATGATACGTATGGGAATTGTTTTCTGTACTGTGCTGGGGAAGGCCGGAGACTTCTTCTTGTGTTCAATTTCTTCCTTCTTGTGTTCAATTTCTTCCAACTTGGCCGTCGGCGGTCGAGAATAGAAAACCCGCCCGATCTCGTAGGATTTCAATTGGGATGGCTTTCTAATCTGAACCGGAGAAGGCCGCTTTGATAGTCGCTTGATAGAGGAGGTGCGCTTGATAGGAGATAGGAGGTATCGATCCTTTTCGTCTTGAATAGGTTGTAAAGAGAGGAAAAAGGGTGTATGTTTTCCGTGATGACGTTGAGTTGAATCCTATAGTAAAACAGTACTCTTCAACAAGATAACAGAAAACAGGCTTCCTGAGGTCCTTTCGCTTCGTTTCAATGCTTCTAATGGTGCTAATAGGTAGTGTAATGGTATAGGTATGACCGATTGGTTGTGTTTGTTGCTATTAGTGATGTTGTTCTTGTAGTGACAGATCCAGAGGGGAAGCGCTTCGGTTTTCGGCTTCCCTTGAAAAAGTAGGGGTTGAATTCAAAACCAATGGACTCCAAATCCTTGCGGAACGCCTTGTACCAAAGCAGACTTGCAATGAGCATTCCATAGAGTGCCTTCAATACCACAACGTAGAGGATTGGTCTCCCTTTCTCATAGACAAGGAACGGCTTGTAAGTGTCAAGGTCAATTTCCACAAGTAGCTCTGTGAGAGTACCTTCGATCTTCATGATCACCCTGTCACGACCATCCTTGGGTTGCGGCAATGCTGTCTGGATGAAAGCATTCGATACATCCAAAGTCATAACATCACGCCCTTCACTAGCATTGACACACATGGAAAGCATCAGTCCTTCCAACGACGCTGTAGGGCTTCGAGTCTCATCCTTGTCCTGATAAACTCTTGTCGGTTTCCCGTTGAAAACGGCTTGGGCCTTGATGGTCCCATCTCTTTTCTCCGTAACAAACATAAGCGTCACTTGCGACTTCTTGAGCTCTGTTTCGCCACAATCCTCTGGTCAAACTGGTGCGAATGCCACACGGCTGTGTAGCTGATCCATCTCTTTTTGCGCTGCTTCCTTGGCCCTGTCGCCCCAGATCTTCAATCCCTTGGGCAACAAGTGCTGCTGCACATGACTTGCTCCTTCCACGGAGTCATCTTTGATCCTACCTTGGTTGATCTCATGAATGAACTGCCTGTGCCATTGTCTTTGCCGCCATTGTCTCATACTGAAGCGGCTTCTTCTTTGGTTCCTGATCTTCGGTCTTGACACTCCTGTGCGAAAGTGACTCCCTTCGCGCTTCCTTGCTGGGCTGCGATCCTGGCAGACCTGTGGACTCCAACTCTTGTCAACTTGCTTGCTTTGGCTGGGCCTTCGAATGGTCCATCGGTTGGGTCTACAATGATTGGTCGATTGCTAGCTTGCTCTGTCGGATTGCCTGGAACTCCTCTTGGTAACCTTTCGATCACAATATCACCCTCATCTTCTTCGCCGTCACTGTCCTCCTCATCGCTGCTATCTTATTGTGGTCTCGGTATCAAACCTGGGACCGATCCATCATCTTCATCATTGCTATTGACAGTGTTGTCAAACCAATCTGGAACTGGCGCGATTGGTTCCTCATCGTCATCTTCTTCATCAACAGCAAAATGTTGCCTGTAACTTTCACTGCCTTGGTTTCCCACCACTCCTGCCGGCAAACCGACAGACAAAAACTCCACTCTCTTACGGTTGTGGGTCTGTAGGGGCTTCATGCCTTCACTGTAGGCTTTCTTCTCCGCATGCTCAATCACAAGCTTGGGCATCGGTAGAATGTCAACATACTGGCGTGTCTTCACCTTCCAAGTGTGTAAGTCCAACAAATAGTGGCCACCCTTGCTGTTGTCCAGAATTGGACGCAGATAGATGCACTCCAACCAACGGGGCTTGGCGCTGTTCTTGCGAGCTGCAGGGGATTCGTGGTGACCCATGCAGAAACTGCCAAACGTATACTTGACGTCATTGTAACCTGTAGTCTTACCAGTCAAAATCTGCCGCGGGGGGTAGACACGGGAGATTCCTTCGGCTGCTGGGAAGAGGTTCAACTTTTCATTGCAATCGTAAACCAGATGCTCCACCATAATCTTCGGCATGACTTGGAAAGGAACTGCATGGAAACCTGCTCGGAAACGGTCTTCGATGGTTCTGTTGTTCCGCTCTGCGGCTGGGGCATGCACCTGTGCCGCCGGATGATCGAGTTTCACACCCATATCGTTCTTGACTGGGTCCATCAATGGCTTGAACCCATTGTCACAGTGGATAGTGCCGATGTAGAACTTGTTCCCGTTATACGTATCCATGATCTGATCCAGGGCCTGATAGTAGGAATTGGTTGTCAAGTCTTTCAACTGAACGATCTGCCTGTACCGAACTTTCAAATCGATAAAGGAGAGAAAGTTGAGACCACAAATATTGACAACATCCATGGCACCTGGTAATCCATTACGGTGATGGGCCACCAACTCCTCAGGGACAGCATGTACACTCTCGGTAGCTGGCGGTGGACGTTTCCGGGTAGTGGAGCCTTTGATCTTGGCCATGTCTTTGCCAAAGATCAGTTCGGCATTGTTAATATCCTTCAACATCACAGGGCAGTCTCGGATCTGTCAGGCTCGGATCATATTCTTGAAGTCTTCCAAAGGCGGACGCTGGAGATTTGCGTAGAGCTCTCTCGCTTGGAAAGCTCCCTTCACTTGCTTCTTGGTGAAGCCTTCTATATTTCCTTCCACGGTCTGGACCATCTGATTAAGAATGGCTGGTGAGTTCTGTTTCTCATAGGAATCCATGATTTGCTTTTTGAGGCCGTCGATGTCGGTACCATACAAACCGAGTTTGGTTCTTCCATATCTGACATAGGAACCGTCTCCACGGAGGTGGTACATGGCATCATTATATGCGGTGTCCATCCAAACTTTTGAGCCATCTCACTTTGCTCTGCACTCATCCGAGAGAATACAAAGAGCATTAATGTTAGCCACGCCTTCTGGATTCTTGTAGGATACTCCCCAGGGAACATCCATCTCTCGATCCATTCGTGCCTTGCCTACATTTGTCTGCATGTCAATCAGCTGTCTGGCTGCACACTCATTCTTACCGACGGCCATATTTGCCACTGAATTGATCAAGCTGCAACTATCCAGTTAACCCTTGTTCAATCCATCATCCAACCTGCAGTCCACTCCTGTGCTAACGACCCTATGGGGAGCCACTGAGGAGCATGGATTTTTGAAATACAATTATTTTATTGTAATACAAGGGTTAGAAATAATAAAAGAAGAAGCACAGGAAACTCAAGGTACCGGTACAGTTCCTGTAGAGGTACTACCTGGTAGCGAGATAGAGTACCATTTCGTATTGGCAAAGTACAATCGTACTATTTTACTATAAATTCATATGGTGGACAGCCGAAACGGTACCAAATCCTTTTCGTGATTTGGTAGATTAGTACAGTACCTATTATAGTAAACGGTCATATGCAGGATTCGCAGTGATCACTTTATATCTAGCATGACACCATATGAGAATCGTGACTGCACTGTAAGGTAGATTCATACAGTATTTGCAACACTGAGGAATTTATGCTCAGTCTCTCACACGCTTATTAATGAAGCATTTATTTAAGCCTTTTCTACCAAAGCTACATAAAAACTAGTGCAATAGACAAACACGCAGGAGTTAAATTTGATGAACGCAAACCACAATACTACTATTTTACTATACGTCTATACAATGGATTGTAAATATTATTCCTTTTTATTATTATGCCTTGAAACGCCTTCAGAGATTTGACATGTGTCAAGAACTATTGAAATGTACACTATCACTATACGAAAATATTCAATGCATGATTCGAAAATGAGGCTTATATCTGCAAGGGCGCCCTTACCAATGCCTGTGCAGGAAAGATAATGTCTTATTGTTACTAGGTGAAATAAAGACATAAGTGACAGAATTTGGTTTGGAGCCACATGATGTGAATCCAGCACTGTTGGTTTGTCAGAATATCAGGCTCTGACATGTCTTTACAACTGTGCTGGTTTCTCAGATTGTCTGTCACTCTGGAACAATGTATGGCAGCCCTGCTGCCAAAATTTGGCTTTACAAGACTGATTTGTTCTATGTCCCTGTGGCCTTGCTGCCCATGTAACTTTGTGCTTGACTCCTATGTATTGGAGTACATTATGAGAGATTGGCTTTAGAAGAAGGTCTCTATGTATGGAAATTTGGTTGGCTGGTATGTTCCAGTAGGAAATTCGGAGGCCGAAAGGTAGCCGAAAGTGCATTTTCGGCCATTACGGTAGCCCCATTTTGTGGCACTCGAAACCTGGCCCCGTAGTTGACTTTAGGAGCCCTGAGAGCTCACAATTACTAGTTTAACATAAGTATAAAGTGTTCCTGTTGACCAGGAGTGAGTATTGCATCTATAGCACTTTATTGCCCCTGTTGTGTGCACTGAACTTACCCTTCAAGACCGTCCTGAGTAGATTTCAGGCAGACTGACTAAGAGCCTTTCCTTACTGAGGGAAGGACTGAACAAGAGAACTTTGCCAGATTAAAAGTCGTGTAGTTCTGAGTGACTGACAAGATGGCATCTGAAGATGAAGACAGCCCTTCCAAGGCCAGCCTGGACCTAGCAAGTGCACTACGCTAAAAGCTAGTGTAAAGATCTTTCGAGTGTTTTGAGTTTGAGAGAATGAAAGTTATGAGAGGATTAGAAAGCTATGAAAACTAATCAATGAGAGAGATCTACAACCAAGGATCGTAGATCTGAACTCCCGCGGGAGACTATAAAGTGTGATGAGTAGGTTGCGGTAGCAATCCTACTCACTCCACGATCCAAAAACGGAACGCGTGAAGATTCGTCTAGCATTTATCTAGTGCGTGGAAGTACTCCACGCTGGCTAAATATCTAGAATGATGTTTCATCATCAACTAGTATGACTAGAGCGGTCATGAGAACCCTGTCTCAATGACTATTCACGAGAGACTCAGTCATGAGTCGAACTCAAACCCTATCTAGGATCGATCGCGAATAAGGCTAAGAGCCGTGTATTGCATTCGCCCCTGACAAGGGTCACGGAAGCACGACATCAGTCGGACAAGGAGAACTATGAATTAAAGTGCGGGCACTCTCCGGAGATTGGATGTAGAATGTGCGTCGCACGATGCAATCCTACAAGGGGATCAGGCCTTGTATGGGTGTAAATACCTTATGTTCCAAGTCTGGTAGACTGTGCCGCTACTGGCGGTAGTATGTCGGAGCCGTACAGTGCCATTGTTATTTGACTCGGTCTGTGTGGTAAGGACCTTGTGCGTTGGCTGACCGTACTAACGGTTCTGATACTGATGAATCCTCATAGTATCGTTGACATGTGTTGATGAGGGACACGTGCCGTGTCCCTATAGTTGTTTTTCTGGATAAGTCGTTGACGACTTTCTTAATGTATTTCGGTTTGCTTTGAAACGGATTGGTGAGTCTTGTCACGATTGACGCGCGTGAACTTGCGACGAAGTCCATGTTCATCCCGGAGAGTCTTCTCGACCTCTACGCGGGACTCACGTTCTCTGTCCATGACGACCGGTCATGGATACTGGGTAACCCACGTCTGTTTTTAGAACGATGGTTACTCCGTCTGCTGTCTTGGAGCAGCCCTCGGTAGTTCATTGGTCCAATGAATCTACGAAGTTCCTTCCTGTTGTGAAGAGCGATAGCTGGATCGCATCTATTTTTCTTTGGTTAAGGGTTGGCTTCCTTCTCGAGAAGTCAATTGTCTAGATACTCCAGTTCTTCCTATCGAGGAAGGCCTTGGTGGTGTTGATTTCAATCCCGACTTCTTGAAGTCTTCTGGAAAAGGTCATCCTACTATTCAACGCGATCTGCGAGATCGACGTCGTTGGATGAGTTGATCATCATGTATGCAGGACATTTCCTAAGTCATGCAGGCGTGTTTTCATCTTCCTTTGGAAGATGTCGGGACTATTACATAGGCCATTGGCAACCTCTGGTACTCGTGCTTCCCTTCGGGAGTGCAATTGCATAGTGTTGCTTCGAGTGATGTGACAGCTCGATGTGTATGTTCCTGTTCAGGTCTAGACTGTAGCGCACTTGAATCATCTGGGTTCACGAGCATGTCCTGTATTTTTGGGATAGGATAAGGCTTCCGCTTTCCTTTTGTTCGGTCCTGGAAATCAGAGATGAATCGTCAGATCCTCTTTCTTGGGAATGATAAAAGTTGGTGCCGCCCACTCGGAACGATTCACCTTCTTGAGTACTCCTGCCTCTCAGAGACGTTCAACCTCCTTATTAAGAGTGTTGGTATAGACACGTGGAGTAGGGTGAGCCTAGTTAATAGGATTTAGCGTCGGGCGAAGTTCTACTCTAGTCGTCCATTCGCAACTCTCCCGAAGTATCCTCGGCTGGGTCGAAGCACTGGTTGAAAAGGGATGAGGCAGTTCTTGCTCTTCCTTATTTAACGGGTTTCGACTCTGGACATCTGCCTTAAGTCTATTTGTTCGTATTTTGTATCAAGAGTCTTCTGAGACTGTCTGCAGTGTCGCTACAGCTGCAGGATCGGGAAGGAGAAGTTCTCCTTTTTTTGTTGTTGCCATCTTTCGCAGGGAAAATGCGCGGTTCCACCCCAATGACATGGTAGTGAAATCGAACTTGATTCTTAGGTCGCAGAAAGTGTCATGCTTATGATCACATCTTGCGCCCCCAATTCTTGGTGACGTGTAAATTCCATTCGATAATTCTATCATCGTGGAACTCAGGAATCACGAGTTGGCCCTTACACTTCGTGCGGGTTTCGATTCCTTCATAGAAGCAGTCCATAATGTTTGGACAGCCCCCATGATTCTTCATGAGTAAACTCTTAGCATGATTTGAGTAATGAAAGTTCCGGATGCTCCTGTATCCAGTAAGCAACAGAGTGTAACGGGTTTTCGTTTCCCTTTCTCTCGTCTGTTAAATCTAACATAGACGATAGTTTCGAGGTCTCTTGTCTTGGACGTTGATGAGTTGATTGGCCATGGCGAAGCTAACGATGCTGAACAGATCGTCAGCGTCTAGTTGAGTAGTTGCTGGCAATTGTATTAATTTGCCGTAGACTTCGTTAGTTGCAACAAAATCTTGTTTACTATTTAGTGAGATATCTCATCACTTAGGTATGAGAAATCGGAACATAGTCCGTTGAATCATCATCCGTCCTAATCCTCAGACGGAGATCTCTCCTCCGAATGATTTGAAGTCGATTTCGGCAAGCGCCTTGTCCACAGCAGCCATCTTCTTGTCCTCATGTTGATGGATCCAACAGAAGAGTCGTCCTCGTTGTCGGAGTTTGTCAGACTTGCGCTTGGCAACATGGTTGATTCGCTTTTCTTCTTGCGATCAGCCTTGACCGCAGCGTTGGAAACCTTCTTCATGAGGACAGAGAGTTCCTTTTTGGTGTAGGTCTTGGCGTCGTGGACTTGCGTTTCCAAGTCTTGATTCTTGTTTGACGGCTGCTTGTTATCGTTGTCAGACGAGGACTGAGGCTTTGCCTTGAGCTTCTTCAAGTCATGCAGTAAGCAGTGTCTGTGAGTGCTGGACTGTGGGTAGTCGCCACCATTTTCTTCGTTGGAGAGTGGTCGTTGTCGCGAGTAGACTTGACTTCTTGCGGTTCTTCTCCGTAGGAGCTTGCTTGCCAATCACCCCCTTGTCAAAGTCTTCGGTAGGATTCCATTGCGTTCGCAGAATCCATATGGTTCTCCGATAGGAGCTGAGAAGAGTCGAAGTCGTGTTCTCCATCTTCTTCATCCCATCGAGGTGGAATCCATACAAACAATGTCAATGACTTCGTCATGGTGTCAACGTTTGGTTGGGTCCCAAAGGTTGGTAGACGAGAAGTTTCATCAGTGTTCATCAGACTGAGGGTTGTTGACATAAGCCCGAGTAGACATATCAGCAAGCTTACGGCATCTTGCGACGCAAGAAGCGTTTCTGCTTTTCAAGAGCCTGTAGGGACAGACCGCTTCGAAAAGGCATTTATGCCAAAGTAAATGTCACGTCGTCCAAAGCAGGCTGAGCTGCTTCCGTTCCAGGCAGCCTGAAACGTGCTTGGAAGTGGCTTCGTCTTCACCGCCACGTATGTCCGTGGGGAATCGCGTTTACTGCAAACTGGTGCAAGGCATTCCAAGTAATTCACGGTGGCCTGCACAGCTAGATTTCTTAACTGCTCTTGGCAGAGCTAGAAGTCATACTCCTTGAGGAGGTTATGTTTGTCGTCAGGCGTAGCAATGGCTAAGCCGACGAAGACTTCCCCATACTCCCAGCCCACTTTGAATGGTCTGACGTCTGAGCTCAGATCCATTAATGATTGTGTACCTTGAAGGTGTACTTGCACTGTTTAGACTCTGCTGGAATAAGTGCGAAGTTTGTAGGTGGTAGAGCGAGGATCGTCATTTCGCATTCATCATCGAGGTCGATGAGAGGAAGTGATTGGTTTTGTCACGCAGCTTAGACTCGAAGCTGGTGTATGCGTCTTGGCAATCTTCATGTGAGGAATAGGTTGAGGGTAGCTGAAAGCTATTGTGTTTGTTAACAAAATGCACTACACTAAAAGCTAGTGTAAAGATCTTTCGAGTGTTTTGAGTTTGAGAGAATGAAAGTTATGAGAGGATTAGAAAGCTATGAAAACTAATCAACGAGAGAGATCTACAACCAAAGGATCGTAGATCTGAACTCCCGCGGGAGACTGTAAAGTGTGATAGAGTAGGTTGCGGTAGCAATCCTACTCACTCCACGATCCAAAAACGGAACGCGTGGAAGATTCGTCTAGCATTTATCTAGTGGCGTGGAAGTACTCCACGCTGGCTAAATATCTAGAGCGATGTTTCATCATCAACCTAGTATGACTAGAGCGGTCATTGAGAACCCTGTCTCAATGACTATTCACGAGAGACTCAGTCATGAGTCGAACTCAAACCCTATCTAGGATCGAGTCGCGAATAAGGCTAAGAGCCGTGTATTGCACAAGGGATGAAGCTTTGGCCGGCTTCATCGCGGATATGACCCCCAGGGAAAGGAAGAGCTTCGAAATCATGGAGTACCTGTTGATGGAATGCGGGGAGTGCTCCCTTGAACTACTACTGTTCATTTGGGGTATGAGTATCACTACCCCTACCAAGTTGATCCGCAACTTCAGCAAGAAGGCCGCGAAGGAGTGGAAGGAAGAAGGGATACCTGAGGAGATCACTTGGGTACAGCTCGAACAGCTGGATGCCCTAACCCAAGCCCTCAACACTTGGAAGTACCGATTCACCACTGGAAGACCTCGCAAGCAAGATGGATATTGAATTGGGAGACTGGAAGGAGAACTTTGGGCCTGACCAAATCGAGGAACACTACGAGGACAAGTGGATTGAAGAAGTTGACTTGGCCCGCGAAGCCAAGAAAGCAGCCCTAGCTGAGTATGAGCTCTTGAAGTTGCAGGATAGCAAGGCCAGAGCTGAGAAAACACTAGAGGAAACCCTGAAGGATGGCTACAACACACACCCATCCAAAGGATCCACCAAGAAGACTGAATCTGGTGGAGCTGAGACAGAATCCAACCTTGGAACTGAGGACTCTAAGGGGTCTAAGCCCAAGGTTGTCAAGTTCAAGCTTGACAAAAAGGGGGGTGCTGGAGATGGTGGTGACAGTGACCCAGAAGACTCAAGCAGTGATGATGACCCTGAAGATTCTGAACCTGAAGAAGATGAAGCCCCCAAACCCAAGCCCAAGACCAAGAAGACTGGTCCCCCCTCCATCACTGAGGATGGAACCCTAGACTCACATCTAGCCTCCTTCTCCAGCTCTGCACTCACCACCAAACCAATGGTGAAGGCCAGCATGTCTGACTTCAAGGCTTTTGATGGGAAACAAAACCACTGGAAGTCCTTCCACCTTTCTGCCCTAAGTATCTGCTCCCTGATGCGAAAGGGGCATCTCCTTACCATCAAGGATGACAAGGATATCAAGGAGCACCTGAAGAGAAGGAAGAAGGATCCTGCCTATGATGCTGAAGTTCAAGAGTTCTTCTCCATCCTAGTCCTGAAGACAGAGGGTGGGACTGCCTTCTCCAAGGTTCATGCCTACTTGAATACCCTGGATGGCTGCCTAGCCTGGAAGAAATTGGTGGAGGTCTATGAGCATGGAGGTGACAAAGAATTGAATGCCTCCAACAGGATGGAGACCCTCCAACACCTCAAGCTCAACAAGCAAACCAGGGGAGGCTACTCCTGGTATGAGTCCAAGTTTGAGACATTGGTTGTTGAGATTGAAAGTTGTGGGGTGGCCCTACCTGAGTTCCTGCAGAGAAACCTTTTTGTGAGTGGTATTGAGGATGACATATTCCAAAACATCCTTGACCACTACACAGACTACTCCCTGGAGAACCAGAAGCTGAGGTTGACCAACAAAGCAAGGAAGGAAAACTGCTACAATGGATACAACTCTGGCAATAGGAGAAGCAACAAAAAGACCCGTGCCCAAAAGAAAAAGGAAAAGAAGGAACGGCGCAGGCTTGCCAAGCTGAACTCCCAGGCTGGGACCGGCAACAACAACAACCAGCAAAATATTGGGCAAGGAACTGGTGGCCCTCCACCAGGAAGTGGATTTTCTAGCAAGGCCTGGAAGCAGATGACGCCTGAAAACAAGAAGTGGGTCCTTGAACATAAGGACCAGGACAAGAAAAAGTATGGCAACCAATACTCTGGTACCCAGGGACAATCCACAAACCAACAGGCCCGCCAGAATAATACCAACACCTCGCCTCCCGCAGAAAACGGCAACAACAATTCCAACGACTCCAACAATTCGCAAACTAGCGGTGGAAACCAAGATGAAGGGACCCAATCGATTTTTTCCAACCCTGGTCGGCGCCAGAACATGTTTCGTCGGAACCAACACCCTGGCATGGAAGTCGTTGAAAGGGGAGTGAGGCTCGGACTCGGAGACCTCTCCCACCCAGAACACTACTGGAGGGTACGGGAAGCCCACCCCATCATAGATAGAGTCTGTTTGGAGGGGGCCAACATCATTCCCAACCCAACTTTCAGCCCCTGGACCATCGAAAAAATCGAAATGGTAGCCAGGCCAGAATACAGTGAAACAATGTGGGACGACCTCAAAACGCTGTATGTTACATGATCCGATGAATATTTTGATAATAATATTGATCCCAATGATCCTCGCGGTCCTGGAGAACCCGTGCCACGCAACAACATGACTGTTTCTTGGGGAGTGCAGGGCTAACACCCCAAGACCGATTCCACTGCACAGTCCCAATATTATTTTCATCTTTTGCAGCTAGATGAAGATGGCTACTATGTTGGTACCAGAACTGTAGCCTGCACAGCCGATATGAAGGAGCACTACAAGTCCCTCCTCATCCAATATATACTCAATAATAAAAGCTATATGGAGTGCCGATGCTGGGTGATGAGATCCTTGATTATTTGGTGTCTTCTAGACCATGAGAATGAACCCATTGGACAACTGTTGCCACAGCTTCGCCGACTTAATGCATTGAATTCAATGACACAATCAACTATCCCGAAGCCGAATCTTGGCCCCAAGACGCAGGACCAAGATACCCTTCCAGAGGCTTTACCAGGGGTATGTCTACACCATATGACACCAAGAACGACCTCGATCGGTTGAAAAATGGCCGAGAAACGGCCGTTTTGGTCGAAAACGGCCCTCCGACGCGCTACGGTGCGCTGGAACGGCCAAAATCGACCGTTCCGGCTCCGAAAAGCTCCGTTTTGAGTCGTTCTTTGACCGTTGTGCCACGGAATATCAATGCAAGGACCCTTGGAGCCTCCGTTGCCTCTGAAAAAATAGTTTGTGAAAACGCATCCGACGAGGCGCTGGTAGACAGCTGTGCCGACACTGGCTCCATCGGTGGACCTGCTTGGATCATTGAAACGCTCACAGACCGCAAGGTGGACGTTACAGGGTACAGCAACTCTGTTCAAGACTCGGATGTCCCCATTGGATCTGGGGTTACTGCCTACGATCACCCCACAGAAGGTACCATCCTACTACGGTACCATGAAGCTACAATCCACAAGCAGGCTACTACACTAGCTACTCTCAGCTTTTCAGATGAGAGAAGCTGGCCTCTATGTCAGCGACACTGCAAGGCACCATGGTGGAGACTCTTGCATCATTCTAGATGATATTGTCATCTCTCTCTATGTCAGGGGAGCCTTGCTGGGCTTCCCCATCAGGAGGCCCACAGAGGAAGAATTGTCCACACTCTTATGAAATAACTAGCCCCATGGTGTGGAACCCTGAAACTTTTGTGGAAGAGTCATTGACTCAGAGTGAATTTGCAACCTGGGAAAACTCTATCACAGCACACATCAACCACACAGCAACTACCGCCAAACGGCCCACAGTAAAGGATGTCCGACCCTACTTCCTCAATCTACCTGAGGATACTGTGCAGCATACTATTAAAGCTACCACTGCCTATGGAGGCATAAACTCCCATTTTCCAATGAGAAACTAAGTCCAGTCCATGAACCCAGTTCTTCAACGCCGACGCCTCCCTGAAGGTTTTGCAACCGACACCTTCTTCTCCACCGTCACCTCCTATGAAGGATATAACGCCTGCCAGATTTTCTATGGCCTTGACTCCCACTCTATTTTTGTCTATGGCTTGGGGAGTGAAAAGGATGGTCCGAATGCCCTCCTTGATTTCTTCAAACAAGTTGGTGTCCCCTCCTCCATCCTTCGGGACAACTCCAAGATGCAAATGGGCAAGGTATGGACATACTACATGCGGAGGTACTGGTGCAAAGATAAATTCACCCAGCCATTCAAGCCCTCCCAGAATCGTGCTGAATTCGGAATTGGGGTGTGCAAGGGGAGTGTCACAAAAATGATGATAACCACAGGTTGCACACCACAAGCCTGGGCGAAAGCCATCCAACATGCTGCGGATCTAGACAGAAACACTGCAAAGGAATGTCTAGGATGGAGAACCCCCATTGAAAAACTTACTGGGCAGACCCCAGACATCTCCAACCTCATCAAGTTCAAGTTCTGGGACGTAGTATTATACCATGAACCTACCCACAAGTTCCCTGGACAAGCAGTTGGTGGAAATGAGAGGCTTGGAAGATGGTTAGGCAGGGCTCAGGACCATGGTGATGGGATGTGTTCTTGGATCCTAACCCTTGAAACTGAGCAACTCATTGTCAGATACGCGGTGAGGAAGGTTGAAGGGGAGAACATCTCAGATACCACTAGGGATGCCGTCTCAGTTCTCCACAAGGAAGATAGGGCCAGAACCGAAGAAGCTTTCTGCCCTGTTGTGTACACCCAGACAGGGGAGAAGGACCCCAGCACCAAACCTGGGGAGGAACCCAAGTTCAAGGCTCCCCCAGCAGAGGTACCCAAGGAAACCATCAAGGACCTGTTCATCTGGGACCGCATCCCCAATAAGAAAGGTGTGGAAAGAGATGTAAAAGGTCAAATTAAGAAGGTCTACAATGATGATGATGGTTCCACCCAAGCAAGGGTGGAATTCAAGGGTGGAAAGCAGAAGATCTATGAGTATGAAGAGATCGTCAAGATGCTAAGCAAGTCAGATGATGCTGATGCAGAGTACTGGGATTTTGACAAGATCCTAGACCACAAATGGTCCAAACAACCTGGTAGGCAAGGAAAGATTGATGTCAAGGTCAAGTGGAGTGGTTTCACTGAGGATGAGGCTACCTGGGAACCCATGGAAGTGATCAGGAAGGACAGCCCAACAGTCCTTGCAGAGTATGCGGCCCTCAAAGGCATTGTCCATGAGTCCAGGTGGAAGTGGGCCCACAAGTATCTGAAGAACAGGAAGAAGTTCCTCAGGATCAGAAAGCAATGGAGGCTGATGAAGAAGAGGACTGGTGGTGCTGTCAAATATGAGTTTGGAGTGAGGGTTCCAAGGACCAAGGCAGAGGCTTACAAGCTGGATGAGATCAATGGCAACTCAAGACCGATGCCATTGAAAAGGAAGTGGACACACTCAAGAATAGGTTCCCCTGCTTCAAGAAAGCCAAACCAGGGGAGGTGACTAATGAGTACCAGGAGATCAAGTTGCTCTGGTGCTTCTCTGTATGTAAAGTTTGACGGAAGGCACCAAGCCAGGTGTGTTGCAGGAGGTCACATGACTGAGGACCACCCATATGACCTCTACTCTGGGGTTGTTGATCTCGAGAACATCAGGATGGTGTTTGTCATTGCCGCCTTGATGAAACTAGAGGTGATTGCAGGGGATGTTGGGTATGCCTACCTGATGTCCCTCACAGCATCTTTTACTATAAAATCTACTGTATGAATCTACCTTGAAGTGCCGTCGCGAATTCTTATAAAGTGTCCTTCTGTCAGGCTAGGACATAAGCATTGGAGTCCTTCATATCAAGGTTTTTACATAGGACGGTTTACTATATAAAGTACTGTACATATCTACCAGATCACGATTTCGCCAAAAGGAATTCCGTATCATTCAAGCAAACCACTGTGCGAATCTATAGTAAAATAGTAGGATTGTGTTTTGTCAACACGACATGGTGCTCTATCTCGCCAGCTAGCTACTTTGTTACGTTTTTTATGCAGGTTTCCACCGCTTTCTCTTTCTTTATCTCTAACCTTTTGCTTTCAATAAAATAAATCTATTACAAAATTCCATGCTCCTCAGTGGCTCTCCCTAGGATCGTTAATAGTAAAAGTGGCAACGGGTGCAAAAAGGTATGTATCCATGAATCGAACTCGCAACCTTATGTCGTTCAAGTAACTGGTAAATCGATTCCTGCACAGGCTTAAGTAAAGGTGACCTTTGAAACATGCATCGAATCGCCAAACGGAACACGAATCCTGCACAGAGCGAATACGTATAGTAAAGTAGTACAAATTCGTGAATTCACTAGTAGGTAGATTCGTACATTACTTTATACAGCGAATTATGCCAAGGGGTGCAATGGGGTGCTTATATGCAGGATTCGAATTCTCCACTATATATCTTTCAGTTTACCAGTAAGAATAGGACATTCTGTATCCTGCACAGGCATTAGTCAAGGCGCCCTCGCAGATATAAGCCTCAATTTCGAATCATGCATTGAATAAATGCGTATAGTAATAGTGTACTTTTCAATAGTTCTGGACACATGCCATACTCTCTGGAGGCGTAATAAAAAGGCAGGAATAATGTAATATGTTTACAATCCATGGTACAGATGTATAGTAAAATAGTAGTATTGTGGTTTGTGTTCATCAAATCTTACTCCCAGTGTGTTGGTCTAAGTTACTAGTTTTTGTGTAGCCTTAGTAGAAAAGGCTTAAATAAATGCTTCACATTTAAAGTCGGGAGGGACTGAGGTGAACTCTCCTCAGTGTAAACGGCACTCTGCTGCGCCTGGACCTGTGGAACTTGGGCTAAGGCTGCAGCTTGATTCGGAACGGAAACTGGAATCGCTACTTGGTGGTACTGCGGACGGAACTGGAACTCGTTGCTTGGTGGATTGGCAACGCCTGGAATTGTCAAGCCAGCGGCGGAAGCAGACGATGGGAACTGCTGGAATTGCTGGGTGTGCGCTTGGTGTGCTTGGAGTTGTGGTGGAATCGATCCTGGTGGAATTGGACTTAACCTTGGTCAGAACTCACTCCTGTGCGACTGAGCATCGGGGCTCATCGCAGACTGTTGCTAGGGAAGCTGGGCTGCGGTAACTGTCTGTGGAACCGGAGCAGTCGAAGCTTCACGCCGTCGAAGCTTCACGCCGTCGAAGCTTCACGAAATTGATGGTACTGTTGGAAGAACTGCTTCTTCAGACCTTGGAACTTATTGATGGCCCACTCGGGCTTGGGGATCTTGTCACGAACTTTGCAATCCGGCAACTTGTGGTTGGGATTGCCACAGCAGTAGCAAGCCTCGCTGTTTCTGCTGATAGAGGACAACGGCATTGACACCAAACTCCTTCTTGGTTGGGTCAATCGTCTTGGGGCCAGAGCCCCTGGTGCGGGCACGTCTGGCCTCATACCACTCCTTGCTGGGCTTGAATCTGTCGGAATTGAGGGTCTCACGGAGAGCTTCAAGGCTGGAGGTGGGATAATTTCTGGTGCCGTCCATGGCAAAGGACGCCTCCATGGTAGCCTGATAGTCTCCATACCTTCCGGGAAATAGCCCCATGTATCCAATGAGAGCAATGATCTCGTTCTTGCGGCTGTCATCCAGGTACTCCTTCACCTTGTCGTGATCATCCTTGATCTTCTCGTACTTGGGCTGCTTCAGGAGGAAACAATTCATGTATCCTGTGCCAACGATGTCAGCGATCTGGACCGAGTCGGCTGCTACTCTCCGGAGAAAGACATCAGTCGGTTCTCCTTCCTCTTGCTTGGGGGAAAGGGCACGTTGGAGCTGGCGGACGAACTGGACAACGGGATGCTCTCTTGTGGTGCCTTCGGCAGTGAGTCCACGGATCTTGCCTAGGACTTTGATTGGATCTAGTTTGATCTGCTCCCAATCATGGAGGTTTCTTAGCTTGCTCTTCATCTGTTCGGTACAATAGAACTGGTCATAGATGCTGGCTGCTCCATTCTGTAGGGCATTTTGTACTCAGTTTCCTGCTTCTGCCAGGTAGACAACTGGTTCTTGTAGAGAGATAGCTTGAGCTCGTCATAGACCTTGGTCTTGCCGTCATCGTCCATAACATAGGTCGGTTCAGTTGGCTCCTTTGGTGTTTGATCTTGCATAGTCTCAATGGCCAGGGATGCTTTGGGAACGTCAATCCACTCCGACCTGGTCCTGAAGGTAGCCACAATGTGGTTTAGTGTCTCTGTAAAGGGGTAGAATCTGGAATCAGCCTGTCCATTGGGATGGAACAGGTACTTGCGGCGGTTGCTTTGGCCTCTGCCCCTACCGCCACCATTGGCACCGCCTCTACCGGCGCCTTGGCCTCTACCGGAGGAGCCTCTGCCTCCTCCTCTGTTGCCACGGCATCCTCTGTTGTTGAATTGTGTCATCTTGCTCTTGATATGGTCTATTTGCCTTGAGGAATTACTGGGTGCGTGGACTTGTACTGGATACGGTGAACTTGGTGCTAACGAGGCGTTTTCTCCCACGACTCAGAAGACCAGTGACTCACCCCAGTCGGAGGTCAAGGGATAGAGTTCATGAGTACCGGAAGAGCGCGCATAGTCTGTGCAGCGTATTTCACACTGTGGTCCACGATGGATGCACCGTGGTCCCATTTAGCACTCATGTCTCGATCCTACCCAAGTCGAATAGGCGCCATGTTTGAACTAAAAGCCGATGCCAGCTTGCGCCGTTCCGTTTCTATCAGTCCGAACCTTGACAACGAAACCCAATCGACTTGATAGATCGTAATGCTCATAATATTCTCTTTTACTGTTTGCCATTGCACATCTTCCAAAGGTCTAGTCGAAGCTAACCACGCTACTGTTGTACTGCAGCTTATTGGGGAGTAATTTGGTTTTAGATTAAGCTGAAAAGCAAAAGTGAGGATTTTCTGGTGGTGCATAGCAATTCTTGTGATTGAATTGGATATAAGGACCCCCGTAACACTTTAGACCTACAACTCCCTTGGTTCCTTGCATGATGAATTTGCATGCGAACCGGACTAGATGATTAATACACGAGTCAATAGTAAAGAGGTGTCAGGTATATTTCCTCCAACACACTCCTGCACGGTGCCCTAAGTGGCTACCGTGGAACGAATAAATAATTTAGGAAATCAAACAAGGGGTGGATGCCCCATGATGAAAGCCCTGTGCTCATGAAAGAGTCTGCCCTGAAGGGGCTTCGTGAAAAAATCTCCACGCATCTCCAAAGTTGGGCAATATACAACCCTAAGGTTGCCTTTTCCAATCTGGTCGTGAATAAAAAAGAAACGGATGTTAATGGCCCGAGTCCTCTTGCCCGAGCTGCCCTTGCCGTTCTCTGCGATAATGATTGTGCTCTTGTTGTCCTGCATGAGAACGTTGTCCTTGACAACGATCCCCTGCTCTTCAAGGAACAACTTGGCCCACAACATTGGAGACATGACGTCGTCTGCACCAATCAGCTCCGCTTCAGTGCTGCTTCTTGAGTTGAGCTTCTGTTTCGCGGATACAGAAAGCACCGCTCCTCTTCCAAAGGACATGACTCCTCCTGTATGGGAACGGTAATCAGGATGGACTGCAAATGATGCATCCACCCACCAAGTGATGACACGGATATCATCAACGTGGAGTATCAACTTGTCCTCCACTGTTTGGTCCAGGAACTTCAATCCTTGAATCAACTTGCCCCAGTCATCAACTGTGGGATTCCTCACACGTGTACAGAGAACAATTGTCAGTGTTTGGACATCTGGTCTTGCTCTCTTGCACGCGAACAACAGCTTGGCTGCGTTGGTGTGATAGATTTCTCTGGTCTTGTCGTCCAAAGCAGCTCCATCACCAGAACTGAATAAATCGGCAGGTGCCGCGCTGGACACCTTCTTCATTTGCTCGAAGTCCACCGGGAACTCCAAGATCATCTTCTTAAGATAGTCAATCATGTCAATGACTACCTTGCCTGGATCGGAAAAGTCCACCGTCATCCCCAAGTAGTCATGCTTGGGACCACGGGTTGCCTTGACGGCTCCATAGGTTCCATACCTGCCATTGAACCATTCCAAAGTCCGGTCATTCACCAACTTCATTCTGTGGCTTGACATCAAATCGTCAACATGGAATC
>CAICTM010001461.1:0-28734 GCA_903772945.1 Seminavis robusta
GATCGACAACGTTCCTCAATCCTTTTGTTCAGTTCCCAGACGTCAGAGATGAACCGTATAGATCCATTCTTTTGGGGAATGAAAAATTGGTGCCGTCCACTCGGAACGGGTTACCTTCTTAAGTGCTTCTGCGTCGCAGAGACGTTTGACCTCTGTCTTGAGAAGGTTGGTATGGACACGTGGAGTAGGATAAGTCCTAGTGTGGCTGATAGGGTTTAGCGTCAGGACGAAGTTCTACTCCGTAGTCGTCCATTTGTCGCTTCCCTAAAATACCTTCGAATTTGTCGGAGCACTTGGTCAATAAGGCATGAAGCGGTTCCTGCTGTTCTGTATTTACCTGTTTTGACTCTGGCAATCTGCCTTTGAAGTCAAGTCGTTCGTTATTTCGTGGTGCAAGATCTTCTTGAGATTATCTGCACTGTCGCTGATGGCTGTAGGATCAGTGATGAAGAAGTTCCTTTCTGCGTTGGTATTGCTATCTTTCATAGGGAAAGATGCGCTATTCCACTTCGCTGAAGGGGTAGTGAAATCGAACTATCTTAGTACGTGTATTGAGAAGTCCGACTATATCATGTCATATCTCTCCCTCTATATGGTTCTTGATGGCGTGCAAGTTCCATTTGATAATTCTAACATCGTGGAACTCAGGAGTCATAAGTGCACCCTTACACTTCGTGCTGGGGTTTAATTCTTTTACAGGGGTAGCCCATAGTGTTTGGACGCCCCCATGCTACTTCATGAGTAAACTCTTAGCATGATTTTGAGTAATTAAGGTTCCGGAGGATGCTCCTGTATCCAGCTAGCAACGGTGTGTAACGGGTTTTGTTTCCCTTTCTCGTCTGTTAATCTAACATAGACGATAGTTTTGAGCTCTCTTGTCTTGCGACGTTGACGAGGTGGTTGGCCACGGACGAGTTTAACAATGCTAAATAGAACATCAGAGTCTAGTTGAGCAGCTTCTAGGCAATTATCTAATTTGCCGTAGACTTCTTCAGTTGCAAACAATTCTTGTTTATCAGTTAGTGAGATATCTTCATCACTTAGGTATGAGAAATCGCAACATGGTTCCGTTGAATAATCATACTGGCCTAATCCTCAGACGTAGATCTCTCCATCTGAATTATTGAAGTCGAAGTCGGCCAGAGCCTTGTCGACTGCAGCCATTTTCTTGTCCATCATGTTGAAGGACCCGACAGAGGAGTCATACTCGTTGTCAGAGTCGTCTGACTTGCGTTTGGACAACATTGGTGCATTCGCTTTTCTTCTTGCGATCGGCTTTGACCGCATTGGCTGTGGAGACTTTCTTCATAAGGACAGAAATTTCCTTCTTGGTGTAGGGGGAACTTGGGCATCGGGTCTTTCCAGGGGGGACCTTGGGGCGTTTTTTCCCAAAAGTCTTTGTTTTTCTTGGGTTGGTTTACGGGGGCTGGGCCCTTTGCCTTAATTTTCTGGGGTCAAGGGACGAGGACTTGGCTTGAGTTTCTTCAGAGTCATGCAATCAGCACAATTGTGAGTGCTGGACTCGTGGTAATCACACCACTTTTCGTCGCTCTTGGAAGAATGGTCGTTGTGGCGAGTATACTTGTACTTCTTGCTGTGTTTCTTCTTCGAAGAAGCTTGCTTGGCATCACTGCCTTGGTCAAAGTCTTCAGCGGAATCCATGCGCTCACAGAATCCAATGACAGCCGTCATCTCGGCAGTAAAAGGATCGAAGTCGTGTACGTCCATCTTGGCGCACATCCATGAACGAGGAATGCCATGAGAGATGATGTCGATGAATTAGTCCTGGTTCAAATGTTGATTGGCACTGAAAGGTGGCAAACGTTGAAGCTCATCGGTATTCATCCGAGTGAGGTTGTTGATGTAGGCGCGAGTTGTCATCTCGCTTGGCTTACGCATCTTGCGACGCATAAGCGTTTTCTGTTTTTCGAGAGCTTTGTAAGGACAGGCTGCTACGATAACCGCGTTGATTTCAAAGGTGATGTCAGCATCGCTTTTTAGAGCGTGGTTCCGCTGCACCGTCCCATGCGGCTTGAACACGAGCCTTGGAATGGGTACTTCGTGTTTCTCCAGAAGTCACGTCGCATGGAGCAACTGCGTTTACAGCAATTTGTCGTAGGGCGTTGATGACGCACGGCAGATGGCCTGGCACACCCAGCTTCGTAGGCACTCTTCGCAGAGCTGAAGTCATCTCCTTGAGGAGGCGATGTTTGTCGTCGGGACTAGCAAGTTGAGTCCAACGAAGACCTTCTCCATATTCGTGAGCCCACTGATGGTCTGACGTGGAGTGTTGGAACATTGATGATGGCTACCTTGAAGGTTACTTGGCACTATTTGCATCTGCAGGAACGGTGCGAAGTTGTAGTGGTGCACGAGAATCGTCGATCTCGTCTTCGTCTTGTCGAGAGGAAGAATGGTGTTGTCACGCAACTGTTCTCGAAGTGTGTGAACGCATGCTTTCCTTGAGCAATCTTCATGGTGAAGGAATAGGTTGAGGGTAGCTGAAAGCTATTGTGTTTTGTTAACAAAATGCACTACGCTAAAAGCTAGTGTAAAGATCTTTCGAGTGTTTTGAGTTTGAGAGAATGAAAGTTATGAGAGAGATTAAAAAACTAGAAAACTAATCATGAGAGAGATACATCATTGAAGGTGTTTTCCCGGGAGCTGAAGTGTGATATCATAGATTATGATAATAACTCTACGTACTCCACGGTCCATTTCCGGAACACGTGGAACTTCAGCTAGTAGCTGTCTATAGCGTGGAAGCTTTCCACGCTGGCTAAATATCTAGAGCGATGTGCATCGACAACTAGTATGACTAGCAGTCATGAGAACCCTTCTCAATAACTATTCGCGAAGGACTACGCATGAGTCGAACTCAAACCCTATCTAGGATCGAGTCGCGAATAAGGCTAAGAGCCGTGTATTGCACTAAATATCTAGAGCGATGTTTCATCGTCAACCTAGTAATACTAGAGCGGTCATTGAGAACCCTGTCTCAATGACTATTCACGAGAGACTCAGTCATGAGTCGAACTCAAACCCTATCTAGGATCAATCGCGAATAAGGCTAAAAACCGTGTATTGCACTACTACTAGTATCCTGTACTCACTGACCCAGAAATGTGAGTACTACCCAGTACTGACTCACATGACCTCCATGATTGTGAGTATACTCAGTACATTACTCACATGCTAAAACAGTTTGAGTACCACACCCTGATTGCGACTCCACGCGTCACTCCCACTTTCATTGCCTCGTTTCTGTGACTGGAAAAGCTCAAGATGAGTCGGCTTGGCGACTCCCACGGAGCATGTCACAAACTATTATTATTTGGTGTGAACGGAGGAGTGGGTCTGTCATGTGGAAACCCAAGCAACAAGACAACATGCCCTAAAGGAAAGGAGTATAACGCTGTGCTGTGCTATCATCTATGCAAATTGAGTACAAAGGAGTGGGGCCGGTGTGCTTTAGTCCAGTCCCTGAAGGGCGGGTTGACTGTGAAGTGGGTAATTCAGCCACGTACAGCTCAAGATTGCGTTTCTGCCATTAAGGATGTCCCACGGGTAAGGGCCAGTTTCAGTCATGCTTCGAAAACAACGAGATAGCACGACACAACAACAAAACCTTCCTTTGGAGATGCTGCCTTCAACCAATTCGTGCTCGACACCTGTTGGAGTTTGCATAGAGTGTTATAGTACGCCTTGTAGAGGAGGAGTAGGTCTGTTTGTGTGACGTGAAAGAAACATAAAATGTGTTGATGCGTCTCCACAATCGTCAACTGAAGATGTTATCTCAAAACCGGTGGAAGCGCAACCAGGCTGTTAACTTTGGCGATAGCTAGCTAGTATGGATTAGCCCCTTTTATGTTTCTTTTTGGAGCATCACATGCCCCCAAGTGCACTGTACAAGATAGTCTATTACATGTAGGAGCAAAACAGAGTTATTGTGTGTCCATTTGGCGATGCAAGCTGGAAGCATTAGGTTGATGGTGGTTTTTGTTGTTGTTTCGTGCCTTTTCGTTGTTATTTGGTTTCTTAAAACCAAGGAAACAGTATCCCCCGTGGTACATCCTTTTATTAATAGTATCTGGCTTTCTACACTGTATGGTTTTTCGCCTTGGTGGGTAGGTACCCGTAAAAGTGATTAGTTGAAGGGGCTCCAGAGGGAAGGAGGAGGGTAAGCTAGTCGGACAAAGGCATCTAGTTGCACATGTTTTGAGTGTGGTACCCGTAAAAGTATTAGTTGAAGGGCTCCAGAGGGAGAAAGAGGAGGGTTAAGCTAGTCTGGAAAGGCATCTAGTTGCACATGTTTTGAGTGTCGGTACCGTAAAAGTAACCAGTCAAATGCACTCCAGAGGGGATTGTGTACAAGTACATGTATGTACGGTTGTACATGTATGTACGATTCGTACCCTTTCGAAGTATCTTAAAACAAGGGTTAAAATTAAAATGCATTATCTTAACAATAGGTGTGCGTGAGTCGTGCGCGCGATGCGCGCGACTGACGTCAGTCGTGTTCGTGTAACTTTGTACCACACGCTCCGTATGTAGCCTGTGGTAGGGTGTAGAACGCCTACCACACGTACGTACGGAGCGTGTGGTATGTGTGTCGTAGCCGTGTAGGATCTGTACCACAGTACAGAGGTAGTATAAGTACTGTATTTTCTATAGTAAACATGACTAATCGTCCTCCTTCTTCGTGGTTAGGTACCAGTAAAATGGATTAGTTGAAGGGGCTCCAGAGGGGAGAAGGAGGAGGTTAAGCTAGTCTCGGAAAGGCATCTAGTTGAACATGTTTCTTTGAGTTGGGTACCCGTAAAAGTGATTAGTTGAAGGGGCTCCAGAGGGGAGAAGGGGAGGGTTAAAGCTAGTTGGACAAAGGCATCTAGTTGCACATGTTTTTGAGTTGTGTGTACCCGTAAAAGTGATTAGTTGAAGGGGCTCAGGGGGAGAAGGAGGAGGTTAAGCTAGTCTGGACAAAGGCATCTTGTTGCACATGTTTCTTTGAGTGTGGTACCCTAAAAGTGATTAGTTGAAGGGGCTCAGAGGGGAGAAGGAGGGGTTAAGCTAGTCTGGACAAGGCATCTAGTTGCACAAGTTTCTTTGAGTTGTGGTACCCGAAAAGTGATTAGTTGAAGGGGCTCCAGAGGGGAAGGAGGAGGGTTAAGCTAGTCTGGGACAAAGGCATCTAGTTGCACATGTTTCTTTGATTGTGGGTACCCGTAAAGTGATTAGTTGAAGGGCTCCAGAGGGGAGAAGGAGGAGGGTTAAGCTAGTCTGGACAAAGGCATCTAGTTGCACATGTTTCTTTGAGTTGTGGTACCCGTAAAGTGATTAGTTGAAGGGGTCCAGAGGGGAGAAGGAGAGGTTAAGCTAGTCTGACAAAGGCATCTAGTTGCACATGTTTCTTGTAGTTGTGGTACCCGTAAAAGTCACCAGTCAAATGCATCCAGAGGGATTATGTAAAGTACATGTAGTGGTTAAACATGTATGGTAGTACCTTAAGTATCTTAAAACAAGGTATCAATCAAAATTCGTTATCTTAAAAATAGTGTGGTGCAATTCGTTGCGCGCGCACCTTGCGCGTTTCTACGGCACATCCTACGACATGTACGTACGTATCGTGCCGTAGCCGTGCGGTAGCCGTGTAGGATTTGTACCGCACGGTACAGAGGTAGTATAGTACTGTAATTTGTATAGTAAACATGACTAATCGGTCTCTGTCTTCGTGGGCCCGGTACCGTAAAAGTGATTAGTTGAAGGGTCTCAGAGGGGAGAAGGAGGAGGGTTAAGCTAGTCTGACAAAGGCATCTAGTTGCACATGTTTGAGTTGCGGTACCCGTAAAAGTAACCAGTCAAATGCACTCCAGAGGGATTTGTACAAGTACATGTATGTACGGTTGTACATGTATGTACGTTCGTACCCTTTCGAAGTATCTTAAAACAAGGGTTAAAATTAAACATGCATTATCTTAACAATAGGTGTGCCGTGAGTGCAGCGCCGTGCGCGCGACTGACGTCAGTCGTGTTCGTGTAGACTTTGTACCACACGCCCCGTATGTAGCCTGTGGTAGGTGTGTAGAATCGCCTACCACACGCTACGTACGGAGCGTGTGGTATGTGTGTCGTAGCCGTGTAGGATCTGTACCACATGGTACAGAGGTAGTATTGTACTGTATTTTCTATAGTAAACATGACTAATCGGTCCTCCTTCTTCGTGGTTAGGTACCGTAAAAGTGATTAGTGAAGGGCTCCAGGAGGGAGAAGGAGGAGGGTTAGCTAGTCTGGACAAAGGCATCTAGTTGCCATGTTTTTTGAGTTGTGTACCGTAAAAGTGATTAGTTGAAGGGGCTCCAGAGGGGAGAAGGAGGAGGGTTAAGCTAGTCTGGACAAAGGCATCTAGTTGCACATGTTTTTTTGAGTTGTGGTACCCGTAAAAGTGATAGTTGAAGGGGCTCCAGAGGGGAGAAGGAGGGGTTAAGCTAGTCTGGACAAAGGCATCTAGTTGCACATGTTTTTTGAGTTGTGGTACCCGTAAAAGTGATTAGTTGAAGGGGCTCCAGAGGGGAGAAGGAGGAGGACTAGTCTGACAAAGGCATCTAGTTGCAATGTTTCTTTGAGTTGTGGTACCCGTAAAAGTAAGTAAGGCTCCAGAGGGGAGAAGGAGAGGGTTAAGCTAGTCTGACAAAGGCATCTAGTTGCACATGTTTCTTTGAGTTGTGGTACCCGTAAAAGTGATTAGTTGAAGGGGCTCCAGAGGGGAGAAGGAGGAGGTTAAGCTAGTCTGGACAAAGGCATCTAGTTGCACATGTTTCTTTGAGTTGTGTACCCGTAAAAGTGATTAGTTGAAGGGGCGTCCAGAGGGAGAAGGAGGAGGTTAAGCTAGTCTGGACAAAGGCATCTAGTTGCACATGTTTCTTTGAGTTGTGTACCCGTAAAAGTCACCAGTCAAATGCACTCCAGACGGGATTATGTACAAGTACATGTAGGTACGGTTAAACATGTATGTACGGTACGTACCTTTTCGAAGTATCTTAAAACAAGGGTATCAATCAAAATTGCGTTATCTTAAAAATAGGTGTGGTGCAATTCGTTGCGCGCGCACCTTGCGCGTTTCTACGGCACATCCTACGACATGCTCGTACGTATCGTGCCGTAGCCGTGCGGTAGCCGTGTAGGATTTGTACCGCACGGTACAGAGGTAGTATAGTACTGTAATTTGTATAGTAAACATGACTAATCGGTCCTCTGTCTTCGTGGGCCTGTCGCATTTGTCTCCTTCCCTCCGCAATGTCGGATGAACAGCCTCGAGGCTTTAGACGTGTGGAAAAGGATTGCCTTCTTTTTTTCCATCTTCGGAGTTCGGAGTATCATCTAGATAGTAGTACATGGTACTAGTACCGGTACGTACTTCATCTTGGTTCTTTTTACTGTTCCCTGTTGAAAGAAAGAGACATTTGACAGAACGAGGGAACGAGGGTGTGATGTCAGAAGGAATAGAGCATTTATTTGTGCTTCCCACGGCTCATGTGACAAAGTGACAAACTTGGTTGCACTTATTCATCGGAGTGTCATTCAATGTACATAAGTGTGATAAGTGAAAAGAGAATTATGAAAACAAGATACAGTGCTATCATCTGCCAGCACCTCCAGGTAAATGAGGGAAAAAGGGAGTAAATGTTTGGCAATTGGAATAAACTGAGTCCCACTTGGAACACCGGTCTTTAGATCTTTAGATGTCTCTTTCAACTGTCTCCTTTTTAGAGACAGCTGTCTCAATTAGGAGACGGTTGTCTCCTTTTTGAGACAGCTACAGAGAGTGGGGGTAAAACTACGTTTACCATATAATAATTTGCTTTAGTGGTTTTCCAAACCCCCTGAAAACTTTGACTGTGGTGTGGCTAATGCAGTGTCTAGAGATTGCATATTGCGTTTCTGCCATCAATGGCCAAGTCACTGTGTTGCTGCTACATGTAGCTAGGTGGTCTTTGGATCAGAAATTGGAGGAAGCTGCAGCTTCTTTTGTTGCTGAAGAAGCTGCAGATCTGACCCTGTACAAGAAACTTGTTACTGGTTTGAAAATTGATCTTGACGAAGAGCCCAAGATTCGAGAGTTGATTGAAATCGGGAAAACAGACTTGACCCAAGGAGATCATGCATGAAAAGCTCTGTGGAATCACTAACCCAGAAAGGCTCTCCGTATGACGGCCAAGATTGCGACCCTCTTTGACCCATAGCTATGTCATAATATTGCCAGTGTGGTTTTCTCCTACTCTTATCCAACTTGCGGGAACAACACCTTTAGAAGCGAATGCATTATCCTTCATGGGCTTGCCGTGTGGTGAAAACAATTAAAATTGGTGTGTCCGTCCTTGGTGTCAAGTCACACGATCCGAGTGGTTGGACAGTTCATCCACGCCACCCAAACCCAATATAGTTCTTAATTGAAATTTTAGTTGTCTACTCTGGGCTCGTTTCCGACAACTGTAGTCAAATGCAGCACTTCAAATGTATGAATACAACATCGATAGATTCTCCTTCGTGAACTGCTTCACCCAGCCATGGAGCTCTTGGAGGCAACACGTGCTCCGTCTTAAACGCACAAACAAAATTCATGTGAAACTTGGTCTAAGCTTCTGCGTCGGTGTCTCCGCCAACCATCACATGTGTCTCGGTCAAGTCCATATCATCCTTCGCTTGCTGGTCGGTCAAATCGGGATCTTCCACGTCGACCTCTTTGAAAACCTCATCCTCAACGGGCTTCTTGAGAAGTTCCTCTTCGTCATCGTCCTCATCCTCGTTTTGCCAAGTGGCTTCAATTTCCACCTCGGTATCATCCACAAGGTCGGTGGGGATGATGAGATTGAGAATAATGGCCGTGATGCTGCCAATGAAATAGGGCGTGTTCACAGCGATCATACATCCGACGCGGAACGAGTTTGCAGCATCCGACATGCCTTCCTTGTAAGGCCACCACTGGTTTGGGCGAGAGGCTCCTACTCCAATGCCTGGACTGGAAAAGGCAGGGACCAGAGCAGTGCCAACTCCCAAGGCCAAAGAAGCAGCCACAATGTAGTGAGTTCGTCTGTCAATCCTGGACAAACTGATGAGCTTGATTCCGCTCACGATAATGTTGCTAAAGAGAAATGTGAGGGCACCACCGAGAACCTGCAATTACCAAAGTTCAACCAGGCGAGTGATATGGTGAGATTCTCAAATTTTTTGTGAGGTCTTGGGCGCCGCCTCATCTCGGCCAGTCATAAATACTTACGCAATCGGGAATCGACAAGATCCAGGCTCCAATCTTGGCAATGACACCAAAGATGAGCAACCAGAACCCACAAGAGTATCCAGCGGACGTGGAGGCGCATCTGGTAAGGGCAACAATACCGTTGTTCTGCGACAAGGTTGTGTTGGGTGGCGTGGTCCCCAACGCCGCAAAGAAGGTGGCCACCGCATCACCCAACAAGCCACCCTGAATGCGCTTGGAATGTTGTTCACCGGAAGGACGCAACCTGGATGCATGCTCTGTAGCTGTAATATCCCCAAATGTTTCCATCGCCGTAACGAGGAACGCAAACAACATTGGGATGATCGCTGGACCGTGCACGCCAATCGGGAACGTTTCGACCCTATTGCGACAACGCAAAGATCAGTTTCGGGAAAGTAGTTTCAGGGAGCCGCACGAGTGAAGCAATATTGAAAGCTTACCAAAGGAAGGTAAATGCATCGCTGCTTTTCATTCGATCCGTGGTGACAAAGCGGTCTCCTTCGTGCGAGGCCATTGCTGCGATGGCGTATCCTCCAAGAAGACCCCTGACCACACAGGACAGGATGCATTATGCAGTTCGGTTAGCTCAAGCAATACTCAACCACAACACAGCCACCATACCGCATACGACACGTACCAAATCACCATTGTATTGCGAAAGAAGGGGCTTCCTAAAATGCAAGCAGGTTCATACCGTGAGTGAGTTGGTCAAGTTTGGTACACAACTTTGCAATGGTTGATTATGTTCAGACGCACCAAAGATTTCGACCACCAAAAAGATAATGTAGACGGAAAAGCCCATGGCAACGTAGGGAGCACTCCCAAATCCGAGCTGGACTTCACCGTTTCCCAGGCAGGGATTGTCCGCACTGGGAGCTCGCGAGCAACCCACACCACCTCCCCAAAACTTGATTCCGGCTCCAGTCAGCTGGACCCCAATCAAGGTTACCGTGACACCCAAGACGAAGGGAGGACAAACACGCTTGAGGATCTTGTAAGGGATGAAGGAGATGAAAGCTTCCAACCAGACGCACACCATGATGGTTCCGAGCAACTTGCCCCAGGCTTGTTCCAAGGTGTACCCACGTGACATGATATCATAGAGGATCACGGGAAAGATGGCATTGTACTGGTTGGCGGTACCCATGGTCGACAAGACGCCAGTGCCCAACTGATACGACGTAAAGGGAATTTTGATGCAGGACACTTGCATCATGGTGCCAAGCCCACTGCAAATCAAGGAGGCGCTGACCAGATACTGCGCCACATCCAAAGCACGCTCACGGTTGGCCGCCTGTTCTTCGCCCAAGTTGGGATCGTAGATTTCGGGGAAGAAGCTCATGACGACGTTAAAGACGAGCAAGGCAGGCGTGATAATGTTGGTACTCATGGTGAGGGCGTGCTGCAAGCCAATGCTCAAACTAACCAACAGACTGAGAGGTTCGTCGTAGGCATAAAAGGGAGGAGGATCATAGAGCTTGCCCTTTTTGCAAAAGGGAAAACGGGGAGTACACAAGAACTTCCAATCATAGTCACCGACAATGGCAGCCTTGGGGCCTTGTTCTTTCCAAGCGCGAATGAAGGCGGACGACATGGTTTTGTTTGCTTCGCTTGATTGATCAACTCAAGAGGACGAATGTTCGCTGGGAGATGCAGGAAAAAGGGATACACGTGAGGGACATGCAGTCAAACACACATTATCGTGATGAGCAAGACACAATTATTTGATGCACTTACCTGATTGCAATGCAAAAAGCAGAACCTTGGAAAATAATGAGCTCTTGCTGGCGCTAGCTAGGCTAGCTAGGATGAACGATGCAACAGAATAGTGATGATGCTGATTGAAAGATCCAAGAAGTTGCGTTGATGGCTCAATTGTTCAAGCACAATCCTCTTGTTCTGCGAAAGATGAATGAGGCAAAATGTGAAGCGGAAGATCGTATCTTTGTGCTGCTTCGCTTGATAGGGACGGCACTTGCAGCTCTGGGGGATCACTTTATGGATTATTTATAGTCACTTTCCCTGTGTGACACCTTCTATGGATCTTTGTGCATAATAAATAATAAATATGGTACATATGTACATGTACCGGTACCAGTACCACAAGACCACAACAGAAAACTTCTGCAGCTTGCCGAATTCTGAGGAGCCAGACGTGCAAAGCTACAAGAACAATAGATGGCCAGTAAGGTTGGGTCAAGATTGTTGGCTCTTGCGTGCATCCACGGCGGTGAGGCTGGTGCCAAGTTCTCTAGCTAGCTAGACGTAAGACAAATCATACATGCAGGAGAAAATTAATTCCCAGTGGCTTTATGATATTTGAGGTACAAATAACCAGCTCCAACGCTACAAAGGCAACAACACAGATAAAGAGCCATGTTTGTTGCGTGATCTTGCTGTCAAAAATAATGAGATACCTGCCCCTAGCTAGAATCTTGTGGAGTGATCCGACCACGGCATTGGTGGTGGGACCCGTGGTTTGGACACAATAATAATGGAGTGGGACAACGTTGAGCAAAACTCCCATGATCAGTCGAATGATCCTGCCACACAACTAACTCTCGCCAAATTAAATAAGTAAGTAGAATCAAATCCCCTGCGGCTTCCAGCGAGTTGTGCTTGGTTCTTCGAAAAAAGAGAATGGATGCGGTCCTCTGTCGAAATGGCTGGGATCTGCTTTGTAACCAAAAAGAGATACACACAAAGTGACCCACGACGCCGAGATATTGTTGGCGCCTTCCGCGCACCAACACAGAGATATTACATGCCTTCTCGTGCCCCAAAACTTGTTTTACTACAAGTTCTCGCGTGGATTGCCGGGACATGGTTTTTGATGAGCATTGTCAAAATATTGCAAGGCCCCCCTCCGCAATTGTTCGTCAAAGCCTGGTTGAGCGATTCGATGCTTCGCGATCTTATGATTCGATTCCTTCCATTATACCGTCTTGACGGAATATTCCGTCGTGGAGCTGGTGAATTGGTCTGAAGAGGAGGACGACGACGACGCCACCGACGAGCTCTTGGCTGCCGTCAAATGGTTGGCGGTCTCGTGTTCCAAATACTCCACAATTTCGGGTCGACTGTGTGGATTGCGTTGTACCATTTTCAGAGGTGTCTCTCCCAATTTATGAATACGAGACAAGGACTCGGGAAAGGCTTGTACTAAGCGCTGCATGACGGGCAATGTGGTGGATTGTGGAATGGTGGCTTGACAGGCATTGTGAATGGGGAGGAATACGTGTTTGGTGGTTTGTCGAATGGCGTCGGGATTGTGTTGTAGAATAAATTCAATGACATCCAAGGAAGCGGCATAGGAACACGCCGCATGCAACGGAGTGGACTTGAATTCCGTCGTCGCGACCATGGCAGGAGGGTGTGCATTGTACACGGTTTCTACTGTGCGCATGGAAGCCCCTAAAGCAATGATGCGATTCAAGGGAAATGAACGGATAAGCCCTCTACCGTTGGCGTTGCGAAATTCGTATTCTACTTGTACCGAACGAGGATTCTCTTGGACATGACGGTATACGGCTTTGTCATTGTAACGTTGACGGTCTTCGATATTCCACGGTTGGTAGTTGATCAGAGCAAACAACTCGGGATCGGGTTCTGGAGGTCCCTGCTCAAAACACAGACAGACAGAAAACGAGTGCCACAGTGAGAATACTTCTTTTAAAATGCAGAGCCATAGTCTCCACACTTCTTAATTCATACGTACCAACTCACTGTCCCATCCAGTTAGATGGTACAGCTTCTTCTTTATCGATTTCTTGGCGTGGGAAAGCACGGACTTTGCAGCACCTTTACTGCTGCTGTCATCCATTCTTCAGGCAACCCTTTTCGTCCATGTAGCTATCTGATCAGCTCTTCCTGCCTACCTACCTACCAGCAACAACCATGGGACTAGTGAGAAACACACCAGAGTGCCTTTACTTCCGATGGTAGGTGGTCCGAGGTCCAAGAGCTTGGAGGCATGCAAAGTGCCGAGCTGTCTCTGTGCGGGACTGCTTCGTGGTCAGTCTTGGGCGATTCGTTGCAATCCAGGGAAGCTGCCAAAAAACCTCGAAGCCACGAAAATCGCGAAATGGCACATCATCATTGTCTGAAAGAGATGTCAATCTGATGGCACAAACTGCACAACCAATGAACACAATACAATCGCAATCGCAAAGCAGTCAAAGTGGCACAGTAACTTCACTGACACAACATCATGATCTGCTCGGCTACTAGATACCGTACGGGCTTCTTGTTCATCCATAGCACCATCCTGTTGCCTGAATGCATGCAATGCATGCATCTATCTTTAGGCTCTCATCCGCCTTCTTTGTTCTCATAAACTCACTCGCCGCCCTCGAAGCAAAAAACAAGAAATAGTTTCAAAAGCATTCAAGCTAAAGAATCTCTAGCTATCTAGACAAAATATCAAGGCACCATGTACAGTCGACAAGAACATTCATCCTCATCATCACTCAGCTCCATTGTTGCGGTCGTTCAAAGGTTTGTTGGCTCGCCATTGTGGCTTGTGGAAGCCGTGGCAGTTTCATTGACACTGGGGGCTTTGTTGGTTGGATCATTGTTGATGCAGCTGTTGGTGGTCGGATCCATGGTCCTTCAACTTTGCCCTGGTTCCAAAAAAGCAAAGTATGTTGTCCCTTTGTAACGTACACACCTCTCCACTCTTGCCAAGACACCAACACTTGCATTTTGTAGCATATGTACCGTACCACCAACACAATCATCTTGTCATGATTAAACTAGCTAAATAAAGAGAGAGGTACTATACTATAGATTGAATGGAATGGAATCATTCCTCCCAAAATAGACGTCGTAGCTAAAGCTATCATACATACTTCGGAAACACGGTAACGGTAGCGTTAGGTACCGTGTACCGTGTACCTGGTACGCTGTACCACGCCAAATTCTCTTGAAAGAAGGCCTGGAAGATTGATTTGATCGGAAGGATTGATTTAGGGAAGCTACCCGCTCCGCTGGCTTAAAATAACCAATCGGAAGAGCAGGCGCCACGCAATTGATCGGCAATGACAAATTAGAAGTCACTCACCTCCATTCGATCATTGGCATGCTACAAGTCTACACGGTATTTTGCTTCTAGACGATTGCATCACACCTTATAGTTGCTTGCTGTGTGATCGCTAGCTGCTACATAGCATAACATACATTGTAGTATGGCAAGACAATAATGTTCCGAGCGAAGGTCTTATGGGGCAATGCTGCTTCATTGAATTCTCGCCCTTCTCCCTTTGACAATGACTACGACGAAAGTGAGGTGGACGATGACATTAGCGCCGTGGTAGAAACTTCCAAGCCCCCAGGACTGGTCGGTATTGTCTTTGGTTTCATGTTTGAAGAGTCGTTGACAGACCCCGACCATTTGGACGATGAGATATTGCGCGTCCACAAGACGAGTCAGCAGCCAACGCCAACGTTGTGGAATGCGCTCAACACTCCCTTATTCATTGCCTACGCTCTCACTACGGCCGCCACGGCAGTTCCAGCCACTCTCATTCCTGCCATGAGCGAATCACTCCAATTATTGGACGACAATACACCGGCATCTTTTGCTCCCCGTGTTACTGCCTCGGCCGTCATGGGAACTGCCTTTGGAAAGTTCATTTTGAGTTCCATGGGAGATATCTGTGGCGCACGACGAACGGCGGTAGTCTGTGCCATACTCATGTCGGCGTCCTTACTGGCGCTCAGTCTGTGTCGCACGGCCAAGGCGGCCTATTGGGCCTGTTTTTTTGTCGAGTTCTTCCAAGCCGTTCAATGGCCCTGCATTATTGTCATTTTGGCCACGCATTATCGACGGCATGGCAATGCTGCCTACGAAGGAGGAATTTTTGTCACTTCTCTGGCATCCCGATTTGGAGTTTTGGTCGGCATTCCAACATCATCTCTGTTGTTACGCAACACCAAATGGCGCTGGGTGGCGGCCATGGCGGCATGGACGGGAATGGTCGCATCCTCCATTCTCTACTTGTTCGTATGGGATTCTGCCACAAAAACCGATGATCCACAAAATCCCATTGATCCACAACTGTTGGCACAATACAAACGAAAACAACCGACTCTGGCCAATGTCATTTCCCTGCTCCTGGCTATTTTTCAACGAAATGTGGCACCATCTCTCAAACACGTCCTCAAGAGCCCGGCATTCTACATTATGGCCATTGCTCATACGGGTTCTTCGGCGGTACGAACGTCGGAACGCATTCTCGGTTCCTACTATCTCGATACATCACTCAATACACTCTCCGAAAATCGGGCCGGGGGATTGGCCGTGTTTCTGTCGTTTGGAACCATACTGGGCTTGACGGTAGCGGGAAATGTCTACACGCGAGGCACCGAACGACAACGAAAACGATTGGTGACACGACTCTACTTTTCCACCATTGCGTCCTGTTATGTCCTGGCCATTCTGGCCATTCCGTGGCTGCGCACTACGTTGAATGCTCCATCCCTCGTGTTGATCTTTCAAGTCATGGCGACCTTTGTCATGGGCTTTTCCATTGCCGTACAGCTCTATCATATTCCGTCTCTGGTCGGCGCCACGTTTGGCTGTGACAAGGGATTGTACGCGGGATACACGGATGGAGTCGCCTATGCACTTTCGTCATTGTTGTGGAGAGTGGTGGGAAACTCGGTGCAAACCGATGGATCGGCGGGAGCTGGATGGGCATACGGGTGGGCCGCAGTGGCTCTTATTCTCATTATCTCTGCCATTTTCATGGTGGAGTTTATGGAACATTACTTTGTCCGGCCGGGAGCAAGGACGGCTGGAGGGTACGAAACGATCATGTTTGCCTAACATGACTAACATACATGACAATGACAAGTGAGATCTCCTTGGATCGAATCAGCAATCCACCCACTATTGCCAGGCAGCCTACATACGGTGAACAGCGAACCGACACTGTCTGTCCTTTGGATACTCATAATGCCCTCTTGCCCAGGAATGCCAGGATCAACATCAGTGTTGCACTGAATAAAACAACTGACAGGCAATCTAATATTGTCAGGTCTTGAGGCTGGGCCCTCGAAAATATACCGCACATGCTGTCGCCGGCTAGATCTATCTAGCCAGCTTCGCTTTCCTGCTGTTGCTTGCCACTCAAGTGGCGGCCACTGGGACTGGTTCGCGCTGACTTATTAGTTTTGGCTTTTCCCTTGTAAAACTCTAGAGTCGGCACTATCTAGCTAGCTCTAATCGATCAAGTGTCAAGCCAATAAAGTCTTTGGCTCAAGCCTGCGTTTGCTCTTGCTTCGTCGTCTGCCTGGTTGGACTTGAATCGTCTCCCGAGAACTGCATGGGTCCCAGATATCGCCCGGAATGCATAACTCCAAGGAACACCGGCGAAGTTACTATGGGTTAGAGAGGACTATGGTGAGGATGGGTTGCAGAGGAGGGCAGGATGCAAGAACGCGAGCAACAAAAAGGGCTCGGCTGGTTCCTTCAATGCCGCGGGGGGGCTTGATTCAGGCTGCCGAAGGCATGAGCCCTCAACGAGTTTGATTTTGATTGGCAGTAGCTACGTCGTAGGCAAGCCAGGCTAGCTGGCTGCAGCTGTAGACCTAGCTAGCCAGCCATCTGTTTTTCTTTTGGTAGTCTACTTCTATTAGGGTTATGGCTAAAAACTGTGACACACAAACGGACAAACCAACAAATAGACAAACAGACAAACATCCAAACAAAATTCACAAGGGCCCTAACCAGTTGAGGGCTAAACCCCATGCTTGTGCATCGAAGTGGGACTGAACAGATTGGTTACTGTAGCCGACCGCCCACATTCGACCTTGATTGCATAGACCTGTTACCTCGATTGCATACAAGAATTTCAGGCGGTTAGATTACTTAAATTATCTACGAAGCCATTACAAGGGATTTTACCTAGGTTCCGACGAAGCCTCACAAATCAGTCCTAGCTAGCTTCCTCACAACAACCAATACCCCATCTGTCACCACGAAAAAGATCCACTCGTCAACAGAAGAGCACCATGAACTCTCATTCATCCATGTACGCTCATGCATCCAAGACGCCCTACATGGCAGTTTCCTACGTTTGGTTCTTGATACAAGTAGAAGCTCAATCGATATGGAGGCAATATCTTCGCGTTTGGAAAAAAGATTCGTCTTCTGCAGTGCTCGTGGACAGGTGAAGAGACAATATACCGGTACCAGTCAGGCATGGGTACTTGCTTCCCACCAGTGCTGCACTTCACTCCGTCCCATCAAATTTGCTGACAGCATTAATTAAATACCACATTGCACCTTAACCATTACTAGCTAGAGAGTGTTTCGTTACTTGTACTACCTGTAGTTTGATCCCCACTTTGGAGTGCTGTGGACGCCAAGGCCAGCTACTCGTGGCCGTATCAGGACCATTGGCAGGCCAGCAAACCAGGCAATGGTGGCTGCAAAGGAAAAGGCCACTCTAGTTGGCGTTCACGATACTGGCTAATAGAGGGTTAGCTTCGGTCGAACGAGGCTGGAAACTAGACTACTACCGGTACCGGTAGCTGAAACTAGACTACAGCGTGTCAAAGATTCAAATGATTAAGCCAATGCAGCTGTCTGAAGCATCATGGTTCTATGAAAGGCTACTAGTAGGGGGTTTGGAGTAGACTAGAGTGATCTGGGTATTAAGACCTGCAGTGCATTAAGGCCCACGCAATATTCTTGGGATTGTACAGTAATTTCTATAGTACCGGTACCTAAGACCTAACCAGAGTAGCTAGTCTAGCTAGCTAGTAGTGGTAAATACCGGTACCGGTACCGTACTTCCTCTACTATCCACACTCCTTCCTCTACACTCCTTCATCTATCGACACTCCTTCCTATACTATCGACACTCACTGTGCTCTATCGACACTGGTTCCTCTATGTATCCACACTCCTCCTCTAGCTAGTCTACATGTATGTATCGACGTGGAGATGTAGCTAGAGGAACGAGTGTTGTCGAGGCCCATGTCAGAAGATAGAGGTGTCAGAAGATAGAGGTGCTTGGAAACTCTCTATTAATAGCTAGAAGAGGTGCTGCCCATGTGTTTCATGCATGTGCGAAGAGACGATAGACGATAGAGGTGCTTCGCACCTCTACGGGAGCGAAGCAACGATAGAGGTGCGAAAGATACGGAGTTTCACTCGATAGAGGTGCGTCGTGGTGTTTCACTCGATAGAGGTGCGTACGTAGGATCCTACGTAGATTCAGTACTAGAGGCACGACTGACGTCATTCGGTCTTAATCTGCAGCCAAAAGAATTCGATGACCGTTGACTGCATATCTTCAACCGTCCATAACTCCCCCAATAAGTACAGTATGAAGATGAGAATTTTTTGGCTTACTCAGCAACATGTGTTCTATCGATTCCCCTCTTTACATGTACTATATTCGATATACAGCCCTGAAGAGAGTATTCCAGGAAACGGTCGGTCGTAAAGCCCAGATCACTCTAGGGAAATTATCTACGGAAATGGTCGTCCCATGGCCATTGTTGATCGAATGTTACTCGATAGCTGGTCACATCATGGCTATGCTGCCTGCATGTGAAATATAGTGGAAGTCTATTGATATCAAGACATGCAGGAGATTGAATTCATGCAATTGGTAAATGAAGTGGTGCACTTAGGCTGAGCCGTACCCCTCCAGTCTTTTATTAGTCTCATAAACTCGCAAGAAGAAGCAACAAGCACTACAAAAGGATTCATCCACTCACCATCGAAAGCATCCAAGCTAATGACAATCCCCAAAGCACCATGTACAGTCAAGAACGCTCAACCTCCTTACTTGTCTCAATCTTTAGCTCGTCCATTTCAACCGTGTCCTTTGGCTCACTGTGGGTTGTGGAATTTTTGGCGGGCACTTTGACAATTGGGGCTTTGGTATTCGGATCAATATTGATGCAGTTGGTTGTGGTGGTAACCAAGTCGATTTGCCCTGCCTCCAAAAGAGCCAAATACGTCACCGCTTTGTAACAACCACACTGCTGCAGCGGATACACCAACTACCCGTATCCTGCAAGGTCCTGAAATGGGACTAGTTTCACGCTTTTGGGTTAGTTTCACGCTTTTTGTTAGTTTCACCGAAAATGGATCACCGTTTCCTTGAAACTAACCCAAAAGCGTGAAACTAACCCAAAAGCGTGAAACTAACCCAAAAAGCGTGAAACTAACCCAAAAAGCGTGAAACTAACCCAAAAAGCGTGAAACTAACCAAAAAGCGTGAAACTACTACAGTATCTGTCATAGTAAATCAACGTAAACACGACTAAAAGCGTGAAAATACTTAAAAGCGTGAAACTAACTCAAAAGCGTGAAACTAACCCAAAAAGCGTGAAACTAACCAAAAAAGCGTGAAACTGACCAAAAAGGGTGAAACTAACAAAAAGCGTGAAACTAACCCAAAAGGGTGAAACTAACAAAAAGCGTGAAACTTTCCTTTGAGTCCCGTTTCAGGACCTTGCTGTAGCGCATGTACCAACACCATCCAATGACCAAGCCAGGACCTCTGTGGAAACGTCATTCGTGGCAAAATACTTAGGAGACGATACACCGAGGAATAAGAGACGATCGAAATGATTTAAGAGACGAAAGCAATCGTCTCCTATATTTAGGAGACGATTCAGTAGGAGACATTCCAATTAGGAGACAAAAATTTCGAAATAGGAGATGATCCGAAAGCTTTAGGAGACGATACCATACAGTTTACATGGTACACTTAAAAGACGATCCGTTGAGAATAGGAGACGATCCGTTGAAAATAGGAGATGTTTTAAGAGGAGACAAAAGATTTATGAGACGATCCGTTTCGTCTCCTATTTTTAGGAGACGAAATCCATTAAATAGGAGACGATCAAAAGGATTTAGGAGACGAAAAGTAGCACGACTCGAGTTTCCACAGAGGTCCAGCTAGCTAGCTATATTATGAGGCAGTAGTTCGCATAACAGAACATAAAAGGCTTGGTACAGAAAGTACAGCGGGACCGCTGTACCGCCATCGGCCCAACCGTACACTACCGCTGTAGAGCCCCTGTAGAGCCATTAGCCAATCAGAATGGATCGTTTCGATGACGTCAGTCGGCTGTGATTCATCTCTGTGTCAGCTCGATCAGTCTCTCGTGGTGTTGTTTTCGTGGTGTTTCGTGTTGTTTTCGAAAGACCGACAGAGCATACATCCAGAGGATTCGAGGATTTCGAATTTGAGCGAGATAGTGAAGCAAGACAATAGAACCGAGGTCATCCCGTCCGTATTCAGTAGCCGCAGAGGTACTTCGCAGAGGTACTCGTACTCACCGCAGCCGAGGATATATCCGCTTTCATCGCAATCCTCCGAAGACGATGAGTGCGAGTACGAAAGAGGCGCTGGCTGGTATCGACCACTACATCCGGAACCTGTACTCCAGTGGACGGTTCCCCAAGGTGGACGACAACGGCATGGTGTTCTTGGCGGCTGTTGGCAAGATAGGACGTGCCTCTGTGAAAGCTAGGACTCCTCTAGTGGCGGGGAAATTGGATCAATATTGGCAATGTTGCCGTGCTCGCTGCTGAATCATTCGATCGAATGCACTTCAACATGATGCGGCAGGGCAACACTGGTCTCAGGGGTAGGCTGAGGCCCCAGCATGCCAAAGCTTTGCTCAGAGACAAGGGTCAGCTTGTTCAGATGGCCAGGATCAATGAACATGCCGCTGGCAAGAGAAAGGCTGCTCCAAAGCAAGGTGGTCTGACCAAAGCCAAGCTGTTGGACCCACGCACAAGCTTCGCAGACATGAAGGGTTGGGCCAGGGTCCTGGGAAAGTCCATCCAAAAGACAAAGCCGAAGATGCAGGAGGCTCTGCTGCAGTGCTTTGAGGGCAAGCCAGAAGACCATGTGTTCCACTCCCACTAGCTAGCTAGCTTGGTGGTTGGGCCCCAAGGGGCCCAATCTTTATGGTTCAGAGCCCCCTTTGGGGGCTCAACCTTTATAGTACTAGCTTAAAAAATTTTCTATTATAGAGAGGTACTAGACTAGTACTGTAAATTGAAACCAAATAATCATAAATCCAAAGTCGTAACGGTAGGGTTGATCGCAGCGACTTTGTACCGGCTCCGGTGCAGATTGGCTTGTACATGTCATGTATGACTTTGATCGCGCAGAAGGCGTAAGATTTAACAAAGAGGTCCACCTGGTTCTTCTCCAAATCTTGTTTACACAACGAGATAACGAGATGCAAAAGAGACCCCCGAACCCCGAAGTCTGAAGCAATTGACGAGCTGACTGTCTGAATTGGCTATCTTCCTCTGCTGGTTGAAACGACGGGCTACCGTAGATAGAACATTGTTGACTTTCATTGGCTCGGTTGCCAGGATAACGACGAACTACCGCTAGCTAGAAGGTTAGACGTTGGTCTCCTGCCACCAGAGACATGGATCCCGAGGACATTGTATGGCAGGACGACCATGTGATTACTACACACGAAAAGGTTTATTTCAGTCTGACACGAGTGGCAGGTTTTGTGTCGGTCCTCTCAGCCGTTTGCATTCTGGTGGAAACAGTGGGAGATGTGAGGGCAGGTGCCGCCACCACCGTCACCCGACTGTTGCTGGCCATGCAAGTGGGACAAATTTGTCATTCATCGATGTGGGCCGTCGGCAACTGGGCGGCGCCCTCCTTTATCCCCGATGCCTGGAGTGCTCAAGGGACAATTTGGACCTGTGAGTTGGCGGGATTTCTACTCAACTTGGGGGCCTTGGTCGTGATTCTCTATGATGCAGCTCTGTCCATTACGTACCTTTTAATGGTACGGTACAATTGGAGGTCCTTGGCACACTGGCGGCTCGAACGAATCCTTCATTTACTGATTGGACCAACCGCATTGGCAATAGCAATTCCACCATGGCCCTTGGACCTTTACAACTTTGATTGGGGTATTTGCTGGATTGAGTATTTCCCAGTTGGGTGTGAAGGAGACGATTGTTTGCGGGGAGGGGAACCGCACAACATTTCTTTCGAATTCTACAGCTGACAGTGGCACTGGCCAGCATGGTTTTATCCGTCTTCTGTATGCTTTCCATTGTGCTCTTTGTAAGGAACACTGAAGCTCGGAATGCACGTTATCTAGAACGATTCTATCGAAATGCTCAATCCCGGCCACCACGACAATCCGATGTGTCAACCACCTCCCATGGACCAACAAGCAGCGTACGTTCCAATACCGAGGACAGGTTTTACAAGACCCGAATGATGGCTTTCCGCGGGGTCCGGTATGCCAGCACCAACTTGCTGGCGTCAACACCCATCTTCCTGCAAGTTGCATTCGATATCGATTCGCAAGTGTTTCTGGACGTTGCAGCCTGTTCATATGCTTTGCATGGATTCTATTACCTCGTCTTCTTTTTGAGAGACCGAAAGGTCGTGAGAAGTCGCTACGGGCGACTTTGGAAAAGGCTGCTTTACGTTCCAATAACGTACAATGGAGGGCATGCAGATGCTTGCCGATGCTGCTGTTGCTGTCGTTATATTACGAGGAGGCGCAATCAACAACAATGCTCAACGTGTCAAAAAGAGCAAGACAAGCTGCCCGCGACAACCAACCAACAACCTCTGGAAAGGAATTCGGCGAATTCGGCCGGTGCACGGGATTCTATAACGCCCGTCGAGAACAATGACGCCCGACCCCTTCGAAACGACGATGCCACCGTAGAGACCCACGCGAAACAAAACTCTTCAAGCATCTGAAATATCATTTGGAATGACCACCAGTCGAACTGGAATCCAGTCAGTACGTGCACGTTCCAGCCAGCGGGATCCCTGCATTGTTGTACGCAACGCGCCGCCCTACAACACTACCGTATCTCCTTCTCTCAAGCCATTTGGTGCTCCATCTGCAATGCACTCTGCGCTCAAGGAAGATCGCATACGGTAGGTTTGGTGGGGATAGTATCAAAATGGCACCGAGTTTGTCATTGTTGGTTCATGCCTTCAAAAGGAGGCCCATCGCGCAATTTCTGCGAATCAAGAGTTTCGTGAGCTACTTTACCTGTCCTGTTCATCTATTAATAACTAAACAGACAACTTTGTTGCTGGAACTCTTTTGGCACCGTTCAAGCCGTGCAGCTGGCTTACACATTTTTTTGAGACTGGCCAAACGGAAAAGCACGAGGTGCACGGAGGTGCCAAGCAGAGCCATCTCGATCTCCAAAGCAATGCAGCAACTGTTTGCTTCATGCATGGAGTACGTGTACTCGAAAACATGGAGAGAGAAGCAGACGCCCCAGCCATCAAGAAGCTTCGTTGCGGCGAACCCGACGTCAAGGTGATTCTCAGCTACGATGATGATGATGATGATCATGATGACGAGCCAAAACAACGAACCGAAGAATACGAAATGTACGGCCCTGTGTTGGCCAGTCTGAGTGGATTCTTTGACGCGGCCTTGTCGGTGGAAATGAAAGAAAAGACGACCCGTGAAATCACGATCCAAGATGTGACACCCGCCGTCTTTGAACAAGGCATCACCGTGCTGCAAGATCCCCTTGTTAGCCGGTCCATCACGGCTCAGGAGGCCTTGAAACTTGTGGAATTCTACGACAAGTACGAGTTTCGCAAAGGGCTGTTGTTGTGTGACGAAATTCTAGCCGAATATCTGGAGCAAGAATCCGCCAAGTTACCGTTTGATTTGGATGTCATTGTGGAAGCCGCAGCACAGGCACATGCCTACAATCTGACCAAAACTAACGCCAAGGGAATCCAATTTCTGCAACAACGATTCGCCAGAGATCGCAGCATCCGTAGTCCCGATCATTTGGGCTCCGGCATCTTTTCCGAACAGCACATTCGTATGCTGCAGCCCATGTTCCTGGAAGGCATCTTGGAGGCTCCGGAGGGCACCACGAGGGAAGAAATGGAATCCCCACTCTTCCCCAAGTACTTTGTCAAGTGCAAGGCAGCCGAGTTTGCGTCTCGGCAGATTCGTACCGTAAAATTGATGGGAAGTGACTGTGGAGCCGATGGACTGTACTATCTGGACGATGGAAGCTATGTTACCGAAAGCACTGGGGTTTGGCTGTACGACAACGAAGAGCATGCGGTCAACTTTTGGATTACAAAAAACGTCACATGGCAGATATTTTGTGCCAAAGAAGCCACCAACGATGGGATGTTGTGTCTGTGGATGTGTCCGCACAGCCAGAATCTAGACTTTCCGCCCAAGGGACCCTGGTTACCGGTGGACGAGTTCAGTGAATCACAGGGAAGGCCGCGGTTAGTCTACTAACTGCTAGCTAGCATTCGAAAGGAAGAAACAATGGCGGCATGTCTTTTGGAGGCCTCCTGTGTTCGTGTTTCTTAGAATCATCACTTCAAGCTTCAGCTACAAAAAGCTTATTTGACTGTAATGAGTAGAGTGGCATAAAGCGTCTTCAACCAAACATCAGCACAGATACTTGGTAACAGCAACTCTAGGCCGCGTTACATCGGGTCAGATGCCTTCCAGGGACGGCCATTTTCATGCATCGAAACCACATTGAGCAAACGCTGAAGATGGTCCTATGCATGAAAATGGTTGTCCTTGGGATGGATTGTCGCGCGCTTGCTTTAAAAAGGTGTGCTTTCAAATTCCATCAGAGCTGACGCAAACTAGGCCCATCATTGTAAAGTTGTGTCTTTTGGTGTGAGCTACCTTGGGCTGCGGTGTTGGGCGGTGACATGTAGCTCTGAGGTGATGGTTGTGTGCATGTACCGTACCCTAAAAGTACGTATTTCTTAAAACCGTGTTTTTAATTATGTGTGCGTCACAGGAGTCAACTCGCTCACACGCGATCAACCGTTAAATCTTTCCAGAATGGCGTTCCGGTGCTATGCTTGCAATGCGGTCAACCAGCCAAACTCTCCCAAAGGACATTAAGTGATGTCACCGCCAGAATGTTGGGATTACAAAATCGAGAAGAGCCAATTTACTTCTGCTGCCAATGTGAGGAGTTCATAGCCCTAGAAAGAATTATGGCAATGCCACAGAAACTTCCAGCATCCCTGAGCCCACCACATGGACATAACCCCAGAGCAACCATCAAACCAACCTCTCTTCCAGTCAACCATGCCAAGATGATGATCCCGACTACCCTATTTCCACTGTCCCCGCCAAAACTGAGTAGAAGAACTCCCAAGCAAAGTTCCCGTGCAGATAATGATGCATGTCCCAATCAGGAAAAGTTGATCCCGCTGAGAGGCAATCAGGGCGATGCTACCTATGTAGATTGCAATCAAGCCAATCTGGAAGTAACAATGAAGCCAAAACCAAGCCCAATGAAAGCCCACAAGAAGACAATGTTGGAAAGAGCCCTTGCAACTACCATTAGTCCCAGAGATATTTCTACAGCCAAACAATCTTTGAACACTGACAACACCAAATACCAAGACTTTGACTCCTTTCCACCTGAAATCAAAAGTATGCGCAGGAACATTCACCAGTGCTCCTGTCACCATCGAACAGCCACTGAATTGGCGGCAGGCCGGCTATGTTTGTGCTGCAGATGTGGCTCGAAGGCCTGCAAACTGGAGTTAAAACTGGATGCGATGGGCAAGATTCCAGCTGGCTTCGGATGTCATTCAACGGCTGAAGAGGCAGTGACCAAGATACTGGCATACCACGAGCACAGAGGTGACCCACTACCAGACAATTGGGATGTCTTATATGACTCTGATGGGAACTCAGTGGGATCCTTCAAACAAACTGAAGCCAGTGATGCCGATGTTGATTTTGATGTTGATGTTGAAACATATCAGAGAACAATGACATTACTGGAAGCTGAGTCTCCAACATGTGACAATGGAAGTCATGAGGCAAAAGAGAGTGACTGGTTCGGACAACAGCCAAACTTATTACTTAATATAGATAGTCGATCTTCTTCACAACTTTGTGTTGGAACTGACTCCAGTGTGACTGATACCACAAAGCAAGAGGGCACGAACTCTTCCATGGATGAACTTGGGTCGAGGATTCCTGTGGCAACAATGGCAACTGGAGGTGGTCAAACAACCACTGGCAAGAGATCGGCCAATGATGCTGTTGAGGATCGACCAGTAATGGAACAAGACAATGAGGGTCAACACTCAGAACAAGGCGGATCTGGAAAGAATGATGGCAACCATAATGGCGGAGGCAATGATGAACAAGGAAATGGTTCAGAGGGTGGCCAGTCAGCACTTGCTGGCACCTCAGCTGTGCAGTCCTTCCCTGGAAAAGGAGCATGCATCACGGGAATTCAAAATATGACCGATCCAATTAAGTATGGACCACTCAGAGAACTTCTCAAACTCTGCAGTGATGGAAATTGTCTTTTCTTCTACACTCATGACAAGCGAGGCGACACTACTGGCAAACCTTTACCATACTCACAGATTGAGCAGATGGATGATACAGCCCTCGGACAGGCATTCAATGTGTGCAAGCCAAAATGGGGGCAAGAGTCCAAGCACAAGTGCAGATTTGGGGCATCATTCTACTTCTACAGTCAGAAACACCTCAATGTGAGAGCTCTCAAACAAATTCCGGGAGTGATTCCTTTCCTCAAACTTCACAACTGGCAATTGAAGGCACACTCCCTTCTTCAGTCCCAGACTATCACACCTCTATTTATTCAGGGCAAACACCCCCACAAAACCAACACAGAGGCAGTGGCACAGCAGCTCATGACCTACTTCTAAACAGAGGGCATTAATGTACCTGTAGCGGTGCAAATGACTCAGTTGGGAGCAGACAAAGTCCCTATTTTGGGAATTCAATGTCACATTGAGGACGAACCCATCTTTGACAAATGGGCGCTTTCAGGCAAACATCACCCCAAGTATGATGTATTCCACAGGAAAATTCAGAAGTCAGGAAGATCCCAGGACTTGCGGAAAGCTTTGGCACAACACATGGCGGCAGTGGACGCCATCACTGGAATTCCTGTGGACAACATCAGCCCAGCCCACTCAAAGGCTGTTTTCGAATCCATGCAACAACTGACAAATGACAAAGGCCATAAAATCTTTACAGACTTGGAGCCTCATAAGACTGCTGCAGTCACTGGAAAGCACTATGTGTTATGCCACAAGGATGACCGGGATCTGGCAGTTCAGGAACTGCAAAAACTGTTTGATGTGATGCCAACAGCACAACACTTTCAAGGCAAAAAGCCATCAATACCTGAGAGACAGCCACGGCCACCAAAAGACACCAGGTTTGACGATTACTCTGTTGCACTGTCTCTGACACCAGGACTTTCCAAGATAGAAGAGATGAGGGAGACTCCCTGGGGAGCATCTCTTTGAATGGCCAAGAGGATTACAACCAGCATGTATCAAGGTGGCAGAAATTCTATAAACGAATGAAGAGTACCAAACCAGCTGCAGAGATCTCGGTGCCAGCTGTGCCCCCCACTTCTGCGATGGGAGGTGACTTTAGTGATCTCAGTCAAAAGAAATTCAAGATTTGAAGTTGGCACAAACAAAGTTAGAAGAAAAGTTAGCAGCACAGCAGGTGGCTCACCAGCAAGAGATGGAGCGACGGCTGCAAAACCAACAGGAATTCCATCATCGAGAGATGTTGAAAATGCAACAGCAACAACAAACTATCATTCAACAAGCGGTGACTCAGACCAAACAAGCACTCCTGCCAGATATGGAATCAATGTTTGAAAGACTCATGCTCAAAATGCCTTCAATTCCCCCGGCACCAAACCCTCAACCTCCAGCATCTCATTCTTATATGCCGGGGATGCTACCACCAATGGGCCAGCAGTATGGACACCCCTACCAACCACAGTATGGCTACCAACATCAGATGACATCCAGACACAACACTGGTGGTCACAATGCCAACAATACAGGAAGTGTCTACCAACCTTTGCAAGATGTACTGATGCAACGCACAGGCCAACAGCAGGAAGCCACCAGTGCAGCCAATCATCAAGGATCCACCCAGGGAACACCAACTGCACCTGGCCCAAGCCCTGCTCCACCACCAACAGGTGGCTTCGCGGGCTTTTCCCACCACCACCCGCCCCCTAGTGGATCTGCCGGTGGTGGTGCAACTTAAGTATGGGCTGGCGGCCTCCTGAGCCAGTCCTGCTACAGGATACTGACTCAGGAGGAAGCCAGCCAGATGGGGGAAACTACAGTGATGATGACTTTGATTTTGCCACTGAAACTTGGGAAGCAGTTCAGCAGCTAGTCGAAAAACACCAACCAGTGGGGGATAGAATGAAAATCAAGAAACCAAAACAGACTACCCGATTCTTTTGGAACAACAAGAATGGATTCCAACTTTATGATGCATTGGGCGGCGAATTCTTCGAAGACTGCAAAACAATGGGGATGCTGAAAATGGACTATGCAGGTTTTCAGGAGCATAATTTGGACTCCACCAAAGGATATGTGCAAGACAAAATTCACAGGGCATGTCGTCGGGCGTTTGACCAT
>CAICTM010001462.1:9730-27644 GCA_903772945.1 Seminavis robusta
AGGCAATCGCCATGTCGATCCCTTTCTTTATCTGTTGACGATCATAATCTCAATGAGGACACTCCACCTCCTGCTGTTGACGATCGTAATCTCAACAAGGACGTTCATCCTGTCGTCGATCGAAACGCGATGAGGATCCTATATTATACCAGGACTCCTATGGGAGTCCACCTTTTTTAATCCTATTGACGATCGAATCTCAATGAGGATCCTATATATCTCTGTCACAGGAGCCATGCTACTGCTACTGCTATCTCTATCCCGTACCACGAACATCTTCAGCACGGATCGAGATCGCGGCCGAGTTAACAGCAGTCGAGGATCGATCGGCGATTAACAAAATTCATCGAAAAAAGAGCTCCGAATGCATAATAATGGTCGGCTTGTGTGTCATGGCTTGAGTCATGCTTCTCTTTTTTTTACGAGCGAATCCAGTCGAGTGGCAATGATGAGAGGATTGCTTACGAGCGAATCCAGTCGAGTACCATTGATAACAGATAGACATATAAGAATATGAATGAGTAACATCTCATAACCTCGCATGCTACCATGCGACAATACCATTGTGCATTGACTAGTCTAAGGATCTAAGAGATGTAAAGTTTGTATTTCCAAATAAGTGAGCAGTTATTGATTATTTGCTAGAATAAGCCTGCTAATTGTAAAGCTGTAAAGCTGAATTGTAAGCTGTATCCCGTCGCAGACGGCCCACGAAATCGACTTGGAGACAGAATTTGGGGAAGCTGTGAGTGTGCTGCCCAGGTTCTACCGTACGGTACTGGTAGCTAGATGGAAGAAGTGGAAATCCTTTGTTTGAGTCAATTGCTTTTCTAGCCGTATCATGTAGCTGCGACCGCTGGCAGATCACTTATCAGAAATATGACAACCATGAGTTTGCATACTGCGGGTCCGGCTGCTTGGTTCGGCCCCGGCTGGGAATCAGTAGGGGCGGGTTTTGCATGGAGCAATACCCTCTGCTGCCTTCATAATATCGTACCGATATCCCTTCCTTCCCGAATGATAGAACTATTTTTCTAATTTAAAAAGCAGCGCAAGGATCACTCTCAAGCTACCGTTTCTGTTTAATGCCAGAACTGAACTGCCTGCATTCCTAGCGTCGGCAGCTTGTTGTCGGAGGCGAAGTGGGTTTCCACAACGTGGATGGGCCCCCCTCGCTGAAGTCACATCGTGGAAAACAGAACGATTTCTTTGCTCCAGATGACGTCAGCTTGTCTGTTCGAAGGAAAGAATGAGTCCATAGTCAATCAACAATAAACGGGACTTGTGGGCTACAGCTTTTGAGCAATAGTAGCAACGTACTGTAGCAACGCCCCTTCGTTTTGACATGATGCAGCATGCAACTCTGAAGAACATGTACCGGTACCAGGTACCATCTATGTATGTATGTAATGGAAGAGTGCGCTCCTGCGTTCAAGGGTTCATGGAAGAGCTATGGCAGGTGGCTGGGGCGATAACCTTCCAAGCAATGGACACGTTGGTGTACCCCGGAGTAGTGTAATACAGCCATTTAGTTAAAGGGCCAGCAAGATTTGAGTGCATGCACTGTAACACTGTAACAGTATCTCTCAAGTCTCTCTATGTCCTGGCCAGATATCAACCTCAAAGTTGTTGACCAATAATTATTCGTTGAGTGAATCTACGGGTGGTCTATCCGTCTATCCAAAGTGCGCCGTCCTTCGTACTCAAGAGCAGACCACAAGCTCCAAGTAGTCTACATGTAGCAGCTGGAGCCTGGAGCCTTCTTCAAGATATCAACAAATAAATGCTGCCGAGCCCTTCTCGAAGAACGAAGTGCCGGACCTTTGGGGTTCCGGCAAGGGGAATGGAATTCGTCTCCTAAAAACAACGAGACGTCACAAATTCTCCTACAGTCAGTTCTCTCTTATATTTACGAAAGCAGCAACCAGCAATTTTGCACTAGCTAGCTACTAGCTAGTACCGGTAGCTACCGGTAGTGACGAACTCTTCGAGAGCTGTGGAGAATTGTGTCTCTCTTGGAATGGCAGGAATGAGGATCTAGCCGCATGGCCCTTGGCGAAGCGATCCAGATGAGCAGTGGCATCCACATGCATGCTATGCCCAAGCTCTCACAACTGATGCTGAGCTTTCTAAGATACCCTTCAGCCTCCAAATTGCTGATCAGAACGTCAGCTTCATCAATCGCAACACTCCTTTTGGTAAACTCCTTTAAAATTGCCATGCTTCAGCTGTGGTGGTTCCTTTGCTTTCTCCATGGTGGTTTGTCATGGCTCTATTCGGGGGCAACCCTGCATGATATCCTTTCTGCTACCGGTAGTCTACTCTGTAGCTTGAGTGACACAGTCACTACAGTACCGTAGCTAGCCGGCAACTGGTAAGCATAAAAATAAGAGAGAATATAAAAAGACAATAATATAAGAGAGAGCTGACTCTACCGGTACCGGAGATGGCGTGACGTGAGTATAATCGTAGTCGCTCTAAAGAAATAGCCTTCGGTTGGCACCGTAGGGATCCTGGATGGCAGGACAGACAGGGAGATGGGAAATGGCTATTTTGGTGGTCACTCGCTGAAAGGGCTAATATTACAGGCCGTGTGGTAGGGTCAAAAGCTGGTCAACCTCACAACAAGCAAACAATTTTAGTGACAATGGTGTACATGTACTGCTCCTTAGCTATCTAGCTAGCTAGCTTCGTAACTGGTCAAGCCAAAAGCCAAGATGATTCAATGAATACTAGAGCATCCTTTTCCAAGGCGCAATCGTGTTGTTAAGGTGGTCGTTGTCCCATTCTCATCATGGTCGGTACGGTCACTCGTGGTCAGCCGTGGTCGGTGATGGCCAGCTGTGGTCAACCGTGGTCAAAGGAGCATGAGAGGAGGAAGCAGGCTACTAAGATAGCTAGAGTATGCAGTGGACACCATGCTGGCCATTTGGCTCCTTATATTCCAGAGCAGTGCTTTCATTGGCCTTTCTGCGGCGCACCAAGGTCTTTTTTTCCCATTTCCCAGCAAAAATACCGGTACTGTAGCCCGCCTTCCCGGAAATATGGCCTTCGGACCAAAGTTCCTCTTCCCAAACAGGAAAAATGAACGCTGATAGCTACCCTGAAGCTACGTACCCTGATCATTGTTGGAGTCAAGTTCTGCCTCCAACCCGAGAGCTTTGGGCTCCGTTTGCCTTCATTCAAGATCTGCTGCCACCCAGAACTTCAAAGCTGCCTCCCAGGATATCAAAAGCAGCACTTGCTTCGAAGGAAGAGCAGCACTTGGTTGGTTGCTCGGAAGCCAAAGCTGACGAAGGCCCAAAAACAAAATCAGTTTGATTGTCTCTCCTCACAATTCTGGTGATCTAATCGATCAAAGCGTCACACGATCCTTCATTCTTCTTGCACGAAAAAGTCAAACAAAACCATTTCCACCATGAGTTCCGAAATCCCTGCTGGTGAAGGCGTAAGTTCCAAGCGTGGTCGCCATTGTTCTTTTTTGATTTTCCTTTTGATTTGTGTCCTCACTCTTGTGGTGGTTTGCTGCTATTGTTGTTAACTAACAGTATGAATGGAAGAAGTACTCCGAGTACCAAGTGGAGGTCGATCCTGATCAAGATGACAAGGCCAAGGAGATCAAGCTCTGCTCCTTTGCTCGTCCCCACATGCGTGCCTTTCATCTTTCTTGGGGAGGTTTCTTCATTGCCTTTTTCATTTGGTTCGCCATTGCTCCACTTCTCTCTGAGATCAAGAAGACTCTTGGTCTTACCAAGCAAGAGATCTGGACTTCCTCCATTGTGGGTGTTGGTGGAACCATCATGATGCGTTTCGTCAATGGTCCTCTCTGTGACAAGTTTGGAGCTCGCATTCCCTACACCATTATCCTTTGCTTTGCTTCCATCCCCTGTGCCTTGACCGGAACTGTCAACAGTGCTGCCACTCTTGCTGTTCTCCGTCTGTTCATTGGATTTGGTGGATCTACCTTTGTCATGTGCCAATACTGGGCTTCTCGTATGTTTGCCCGTGAGGTTGTTGGAACTGCCAATGCTCTCTGTGGAGGATGGGGAAACTTGGGAGGAGGTGTGACACAGCTTGTCATGGGATCCATGCTTTTTCCCCTGTTCAAGGAAATCTTCAAGAACTCTGAGGATCCCGCTGAGAAGGCATGGAGGACTGTATGCATTATCCCTGCTGTTGTTGGTTTTGCCTTTGGTGTTGGCATTTACTACTTGGGTGATGATGCTCCCAAGGGAAACTACGATGAATTGAAGAAGCATGGAGTCATGGCTGAGGTTTCTGCTGGAGCCTCCTTCCGTGCTGGTGCCCTCAACGTCAACACTTGGTAAGTTCCGATGTGCTGCCAGAAGCATCACCACGATGATCGATTAGCCCAACCAGCTAACAATTCCATTGCTTTCCGACAATTACATAGGTTGCTTTTCATCCAATACGCCTGCTGCTTTGGTGTTGAATTGACTATGAACAATGCTGCTGCTCTCTACTTTAAGGATGAGTTTGGCCAAAGTACTGAATCCGCTGCTGCTATTGCCTCAATTTTCGGATGGATGAATCTCTTTGCCCGTGGTCTTGGAGGATGGGCCAGCGACAAGGCCAATGGCAAGATGGGAATGCGTGGCCGCCTCATTGTCCACACCGTGTGTCTTCTCCTCGAGGGTATCCTGGTTATTGTCTTTGCCAACACTGGATCTTTGGGTCTTGCCATTGTTGTCATGGTCTTCTTCAGTCTCTTTGTGCAAGCAGCTGAAGGTACTTCCTATGGAATTGTACCCTATGTTGACCCTCCTTCCACTGGATCCATTGCTGGCATTGTTGGAGCTGGAGGAAACACTGGAGCTGTCTGCTTTGGACTTGGATTCCGCAACTTGGAGTACTTTGATGCTTTCATCCTTATGGGAAGTGTCATCATTATCTCCTCTGTCCTCTCTGGTGCCATCTACATCAAGGGGCACTCTGCTCTGTTCTGTGGAAAGGACGAGGTTGTTGAGACCTCCAAGGGTGGAGCTGCCGGAGACGGTATCCTCGCTGTTCCAGAACCAGATTCCGAGAAGTTCGTGGAGGTCGAGGAAGAAATCGACTGTTAGATTTCATGGTGGCCTCATTACTTCTGATTCCGACAGCTCTCTTCTCTCATACGGTTTGAGCCTTGGTTCCCGTACTTTCGATGTCTTTGCCGGTTAGCGGCGCTTGGTTTTGTGGCATCCAATATGCTTATTAGTGCATACACTTTTTGAAAACTTCTACCTACAACATCGAAAGCTAGCTAGTAATTGCTTGTAGCGGTGCCCCGCAAGGGGCACGGCAACATCGGCAACGGTGAACTGGTTCCGGCGGACGCTACAATCTACTCTACTCAGGCTTCATTGCTCGGTCGTCGGCTGGGCAGTGCAATGGACGACACGAGCAATATATACTCGGGCCCGTATGGCGGCCGTCTCTTCTCCCCCTCAGCGCAGGTACAATTGGTGTTGGGAGCGAACCTGCACTTGTGAACGGGAACACTACGGGCATTGCATGCGATTGACACACTGCCAAGAAAGGCAAGCCCAAAGAGGGTTGCAGAATCTAGCTATCACGGTAGCCTACCGTCATGGCAGAAGACGCACAAACAAGCAATACTGCGACCGGCTCAACGTTGGCAACTGTGGATCAGGGTATTCTGGCACCGGTGCACCGAGGTGGGTCAACAATTGGAACAAGGAAGACGAGTGACATCGCTTGCCTTCTGCTGATTCTGATTCCATTGGCAGGTTGGGCCTTGTCTAGCGTGGCTACGATCTTTCCTGAAGTTAGCTACTTCGGCAGTCCTTCGTCCACGCAATGGTAGCTACCGACGAAGCCAGTGGCAACAATGCACCGGGAGGATAGGTTCATTCAGTGAGCTGTTTGCTCGAAGGTTGCTGAGCTTCGTCAAGCCGAGCAAGCAAGATGTTGAAAGGCAAGCAACTCTCCGTTTTGCTGAACTCGCGGGGTGACTGACGGAGCTAATGCGTTTTCAGCAGCTTTGCTCTGGGACGTCAAAGGCTGGAGAGGCCAAGCTAGGCACGCCGTTTCCCTGCCGCAAAGCGACAAACGGTTGATCATTCCACAAACTGCAACGAAGAATCAATTCACTGTTGGGGCAAAATGTCAGCTTGCACTTGGTCGAGCTTGGAGCAACCTCCAACCAGCAAGAACCCTACTAAACTGTTGCTTCCCACTGTTCTTGGGGGGCTACCAGCACTCTAGATATCTGTCGTTGAACCCATCTACAGAAGAGTTACTACTAGACTAGCTATACTACTAGAACCGGTACCTAGTTTGCATTGAAGCGGAGCATGTCTTGAGCTTGGAACAATGCAGCGGGCAACCAAAATACGTCCTTGCAATGCGTATAATGATAGTACTCTTGCTTGACTAGGGGGTCCGGCCAGGACAGCAAGACGACGCTATGTGCGATCCACCGCCAAGCAAGAAAAAGCCAAGTGACAATCCCCAGTGGCTACTAGTTTCTCCATGGTGGCTTTCTCGTTTCGGGTTGGGTAAATGCTACGGTCGTTGGTTGCCGAGAGACCCCAATCTTCGAAATCAAGTCTGTATAGGTCCTGGCTCTAAATCCTTCCGTCGATATGACAACCAACTTCCGAGTCAGCACCAGTCCAGCTCTGGTATAAACAATGATTGGAACCAGTATCATTCCTTGCTGATGACCTTTGAAGCCGCAACGTTTCCACCCAGTCAGCTCCCAATGCAGGCTGCAGGCTGTAGGCCTCACTGCACTGCTAGCTATTCCGCGTAAACTTTCACGGTACCGACAGCTACTGTAGCCAGCCAGTGGCTAGCTACTAGACTAGAGCGCATCATCATCTATGCTCATCCAAAGGCGGTACGGTAGCTTCTACGGTCTGCTCTGAACGGTCCATGGTCGACTACTGGGCTTTGGGCTTCTTTCACCAGTGGCTCTTGTAGTCTGGTCCTGGCTAGCTAGCTGGCTCTTGGACTGGAACAGCTCTACTGAAACACGAACACAGCTGACGCTGCACAAGCACTATCATAATAGCTACCATAATCCTATTGGCACCTTCGATGGCGATTGGAAAGATTCACCGAGTTACCCAGTACAGCTCCCAGTACCCAGTACGACTCGACTCTAAACTGTAGCTACACTGTACAGCTGGGGATATAAAATTAATGACATTGTATGAGCTATTGTTGTATGTATTCACCAGAATGCGCCAGCTACCGTACCTGGTACCAGCTGAACATGCCCCCGGTGTGGTGTCATTACACTACTGGTAGTAATGTCCAACTCACGCACCTTGGAAGTTGGAAGTGCCGGAACCGGTAGCTCATACCGTACAGTGTACCGTACGGTAGCTCTCTACACTCCACAGCTCTAGCTACGTAGATCTAACTACTAAAAGTCCACTGAGTACGATCTGAGTCTGTACAAGCTTCTGTACAGTTCAGTAGCTCTTTTGTCACCTTCGATGCGTTCCTCGAAAGGCTCTTACTTGGAGTGAATGACGATTGATCATTCGAATCGTGGATAAATCGAGTCCTAATCAATTTTTGGAGCGTCAAAAATTATTAGGGCTCTTTTTTGAGCTCTAATGAATTTTTGAAAACGCTCCCAAAAATTGATTAGGACTCGATTTATCCACGACTCGAATCGTCATGAATGCGCCAGTTACAGTGTTACAGTACCTACCTGGTACCAGCTTTAAAGCTGAACATGCCCCCAGTGTGGTGTCATTATACTAGCTACTAGCTACTAGTAGTAATGTCCAACTCATGCAGGCACCTTGGAAGTTGGAAGTGGGGAAGGCCTACAGCTAGTCGAGTCAGAGTCCACTGAGTACTGAGTACGATCTCGGTCGAGTCTGTACAAGCTTCTGTACAGTTTACAGTTAGTTTACGACTATCTTTTGTATCATAGCTCTTTTGTTCACACTGAAACTTTTGAAGCGAAGCCAATTCAGTTCGGAGTTCGGAGTAATCAAAATGTCTGTTCAGATAGGCATGAGGCATGAAGAACACCATCTGGAATTCGGACCCTGGACCAACCACTGGACATGTTGTCGCTGGTACTCGAGTGAGTATTCATACATGGGATTTATTTTAAAATACTTACGCACATAGCATGCGTTCCGTGCCACTAATTCAGCAGTCGCCAGTCAATGACCAGAAGAAGCCGAGCAGAAAGAAGACAGAAGCGGAAGCTGAGTTAGTTGTGTGGCATTTTGTAGCTACCCACGTACGATGTAGTACCTGTACTGCAGCTACGAGCAATAATCAGATTCGATTCGAAACCAAAAAAGAACCTCCGGTGAGCTCACATTTACTACAGTGATATATTGCTACGATACCAAGCAAGCAACCCTTGGCCAAAGAAAAAAGGACACAAGAGGAAGCCTTTGCCATCCAGAATTCTGTTGCATTGCCAGGGCAGTATTGTATTGTATTGTAGTAAGTAATCATTAGCACAAGCATAAACTCGATCTTCTTCTTTGGTCGAACGAAACTCAACTCATACGAAACTAAACGAATGAAGCTAACAGTCGATTCCAGCATGGGTACCATCATGACGAACAATAGCGACAATAAGACCAACACCAAGCAGATTCGGACGAGCAGTTTGGACGAGTCGTCGTCGCAAGCAGACTTGAAGCACGACGAATGGGCTTGTACAACTACCGGTACTACTACTAACAACAATGCGTGTTCCACCAAGAAATCGTGCGACGAGAGCAGTGGCTACTGCGGTACACTACGAGTGATTCGTTCCAACAATCTCATTTGGATTGTTCCGCTGCTCGTGTTTGTCGGATTGGTGGCGAGTGGCGTGACCGTCTCGACGATGCATTTTGACAATCAGCAGTCGACGCAAATGGTAGAAGCCATTAGTGTGGCTGCCGAAACGGGACAACGCTTTAGCGACTTTTTGGATCACTCCATTACGCCGCTCTTTTCGTTGGGACAGTTTGTCCACGAACTCGATCTCTTTCGCGACTTACCCGATGCCATTGGACCGCACAACCAACCCGGGAGTCTCCCCATGGCCGATAACAATACATCGATCAAATTCCGCAACGTTTCGGGCGTGTGCGACGATCCGACACTCACCGACCGCTTTCACCGGATTGCCTCGACCATCAAGAAGAATGCCCTTCACATGCAAGGCGTGCTCGTCAATCTGCAGCTCGTCCCCGAAGGAGTCGTCTGTCTGCTCCACCCCGAAGTCAATTACGAAGACTTTCCACCCGGCAAGTTCATGAACAATACCGGAGCGATTGGACACGATCTCATTGCCGATCCGCAACGACGATTCCATGCCGAAGAGTCACTCAAAGCGGGTGTCCTCAAAACGGTTGGACCCATTCCGTTGGTGCAGTGTCAAGGATGTCATCCGGTGGTCGAACAGGCGTTCATTGCACGATTGCCCATTGTCATGGACGGACACGATATTGTGGCGCACGATGGAACTGTCCTCAAGCGACGATGGGGATTTGCCGTCGCCCTCATCAATTGGGCGGTACTCGTCGAAAAGACGTATTTGCACGAAGAATTTGCCGTCCGCGGATGGGGCTTTCGACTGTCGCGACAAGATTATACGTTTGATTCCGATTTGGACGAGTATATTGTCAAGACGGTGACATTGGCGGAAACACCCGACTTTGATTACATGGCATCGCATCCTCATCAACATCAAGTCGTCGAGGAACACTTGGATACCACCGACAGTGAATGGACGATCCAAGTTGCGTACAGTTTGGATGCCTCGCCAGCGTGGCGGATTGTGTCGTATATTGCCATTGTGACGGTATCGCTTTTGATATCGTTGCTGGCATCCACGGTGCTGTTTCAAAAACAAGTCCACAGTGAATTGGTCAAGGCCAATCTGGTCAGGGCCGAGTTGTCGGCACGAGCCGAACGCGATTTGAATGATTTCATGAGCCATGAAATCAAGAATCCATTGGGGGCGGCCATGGCGGCGGGCAACTTTATTGCCAGTGCCATTGAACAGGAACAACTCAAGTTGTTGCAGTTACAAGGAGACAACAATGCTGAAACACAACAACAACAAGCCAACTTGAATGATGATAGTACTCATTCCACAGGCAATGTCTATCAGACCATTGCCGAAGATGTCGGCATTATCAATGCGTCGCTCCACTTTATCAACAATCTCGTACGCAGTCTGTTGGATTTGCATCGGGCACAGTCCCGACAACTCACGTTGGAACCCGTCGAAACGGATATCAAATGCGACATTCTAGAACCGGTCGCGGCCATGTTGCCCAGTCGCGATTGCAATTACCGGGTCGAAGTCGTGGTTTCGGAGGATATGGACATTCTCATGATGGTGGATCGACTGCGATTGCAACAAGTCATTCTCAATCTGGGCAGAAACTCGGCCAAGTTTGTTCACGACAAGGGATTCATCCGACTCGGTGCCACTCTCCTGCCCGACAAGAGTGTCGAATTGTCCGTTGAAGATTCCGGATCCGGTATCCCGGAATCCAAACGACAGAACCTCTTTGCCCGGTTTCAAGAATCCTTGGATAGTATGAATCAAGGAACCGGGGTCGGTTTGAATCTGTGCCGGACCCTCGTGGATCTCATGGGCGGAGAACTGTATCTGGACGAGACCTATCACAGTGGTGTCGAAGGATGTCCCGGTGCACGGTTTGTCGTGCGTCTTCCCAATTCGGCATTCGTGGAACCACCCCTATTGGAATGGGATGACGAAGACGACGATGTTCCAGAGGAAGTCAGCCCATCCGCCGCCCTCGAGATGGACGAAGAAGAGGATGTCGTACTCGACATGGAAATGGGTGTCTCTCGCAAGAGCATGGGTGCTTCTCATCATAATCATCATCATCATCATGGTGGTGGAGGAGAAAGTATTGGTCGATCTCATCAGTCTCACCATTCACACCACGGCCGAATCAGAGATCAACCTGTGGAGCCGGTGCTGCCCGAACACCTCACCATTCTCGTGGTAGACGACGAGCGCATTCTTCGCAAGTTGGCTCTGAGAGGATTTCATCGATTGGCACCTGGTTGGACTCTGGAAGAAACAGCCTCTGGCGAAGCCGCCTTGCAATTGGTGGAAACCAAGCACTACGATATGATTCTTTTGGATCAGTACTATGCCAGTACGGAACGACGGTTGACCGGGACGGAAACGGCACGGGCGTTGCGAGCCAAAGGTGTCACATCTTTGATTGTTGGTGTGAGTGCCAACGACCTCGAAGATGCGTTCCTCGGAGCTGGTGCCGACATGTTTGCCACCAAGCCATTCGCCACCAGTCAAGCGCAACTCAAACAGTTCATGGGACGTGCGCTCCAGAAAATGAACCGGTAGTCATCACTTACTACTGTGCCGCAGCAGTCTGCCAAAGCAAGGAGTCGAGTCGATTCCGCAAAAGAAAATCATCATCTGAACATTGTACAATCTCTCCTCCTTCCTAGCTTCCATCGATACATCTTTCCTGTACAAATACTAATGTTCTTTAGAATGCATGCACCAACAACATTGTGCAATATAATCGTCATGTTCTAATCAAGAATCCTAGTAGTAGTAGTGTATCCTAGAGTGTCGTCCGTTTGAACACAAAGGGACACTTGACATGCAACTGAACACATTGAGCCTCCAGTGGAACATACAGAACTGGCCCAGGAAGGGGAACATTGGTCGGCATTTGTGACTCTGATGCTGTCCTACCCTACCGGTAGCGGAACAGAAGGTCCAGATTTTATTGGGAGAAGAACAGAGAATGCCAAGTTTGACAGCTCTATGGCCAGGCTATTTGCTCTGGTGTCTCGCAAGCCTACGCTGGATCCCATCAACCTGTTGTCTCAAGGCGGACACTTGCTTTGGGAGGTCATGGGCCCTGTTCTTCTGCTGGTTCTTTTTGATTTTCTTCTTCAGCCTCTTGATAGTTCTCCTTTGACTGCGAATGGTTGTTTTCTGGTGCTGTTGCTGCTCCAAGTGATGTTGAATCATTGTCTGCTGGGCAGCCACCAACTTGTGGAGCTTCCGTAGTTGATCATTGTTGTTGGGAGTTCTTGAAGCCAGTACTCCAACACTACTTGCTTCGTCATCCGAGTCTTCCTCCTCCTCAACCTCACCCTCAGAGTCATCACTGTCACTCTCCTCTTCGCTACTCGAGTCCTCGGTCTCTGCTGCCCTGGCTTCTTCCTCTTCGCTGTCGCTCATTGCTTTCTCTGCCCATTCGACAACCTTTTTCCTTCTTTCGGTGAAACGAGTACTTGCCTTCCTCTTGGCGACACGAGCACCTGCATTGCTAGCACATGAAGATACCCTTTCCTGTGGTTGATCCTCCACATCATTCTTGGGCTTCTTCTTGGGAGGACAGTTGACTGTATCATCATCAGAGGATTCCTCCTTGCAACAAATGCCATTACCAACAGCCAATGCTTCCTTGTTCGAATCTTCTTCCCCGAAATCAGAGTCAGACGCCTCATCATCCACATCGGCGTCAAATCTTCTCTTGCTTCCAGCATTGATGTTGGTTCGCGCGAATCGGGTGTATCTTCTACGACTTGTGGAGGACGATTTGTTGCCATGCGCGTTCCATAGGAAGCCTAGTCCTTCCAATGTTTGAATTCGCTCATCGCTTAGTCTCCCACTGTTGTAAAACCTTTTTTGTGTGGAAACCCAGGCCCCCAACTTTCCCTGGCTTTTGGGGACGTTGCAGTGACCATTCTCTTTGTGAAAATCTTGCAGCTCGGAAAACTTGTTCCACCAACCTGCATCATGTGCATCCCAACAAAACCCAAGCTTATTGAGGGCATCGATTCTTTTCTTGGACAGGATGTCATTCTTTGCATGCTGACGCTGGTGGCTCACCCATAGTCCAATTTGTGAATTGTTATAGGGAACTCTGCAGTGCCCATGCTTTTTCTTGAACTGTTTCAGCTTGTCTAGCTGCCCATACCAGATCTTATCATCGTGATTTGATGGCGGTATCCTCTGATGGAAGCGAATCAATTGGTATAAAGAAGGGAACAATCTGTGGTACAGTACGAGTATCCGTCCTTGCGGTACAATACCGGTAGCTTTGATACTTCAGTATTTACCTCCTTTGTGGGTTTATTGGATAGTCAACACAACATGCAGCAACAACACTGCCACAAGCTTGCTATCCCAGCATCCCAGCAACCTCTATTATAGAAGACAACCAAATGACACGTACGCGAACATGAAGGCGACGGGACGCTGATCCTCGCAGGAATTCGTGATCACTTTTTGGATCTTTGAAGCTGATGGTTGCGCGCACGGAGTGGCAATTAGCTCTGCAACCTAAAACAGAAGTAAAGGCACAATCGAGGGGTTCGAGCACGAGAGAGGACCGTCCAATAATCGTCATGTTCTAATCATGAATCCTACATGTAGCTAGCTAGCTAGCTAGTTGTCCCCTTTGGTTGAACACAAAAGCACTCATGACATGCAAACTGAACATGTTGAGCCTGCTGTGGAACATACAGTACTGGCCCAGGAAGGGAAACACCAATGGATTTGTTGGGATTTTGGGGGACTCTGAGATTCTTTCCAATTTCAACAGAACATGCCCAGATTCAATTGGCAGAGGAACAGAGCATGCCAAGTTGTAGGTACAACTCAATGGCCAGGATATTTGCTCTGGTGTCTCCCCAGCCTACACTCAAGACCATCAAGCTATTTTCTCAAGGTGGATATTATTTGCTTTGGGAGGTCATGTTTCTTGATTTTCAGTCTTTTGATGGTCCTCCTTTGACTGCGAATGGTTGTTTTCTGGTCTTGTAGCTGGTCCAACTGATGTCTGATTATTGTTTGCTGGGCAGCCACCAACTTGTGGAGCTTCCATAGCTGATCATTGTTGTTGGTCATTCTTGAAGCTACACCAGCACTACTTGCCTCATCATCCGAGTCTTCCTCTTCAGCCACAATATCAGAGTCCTCGGTGTTCGTCTTGGGAGGACAGCTGACTGTTTCATCATCGGAGGATTCCTCCTTGCAAGGATTGCCATTACCCAAACCCAAAGCTTCCTGATCCAAATCTTCTTCCTCAATATCAGAATCAGAAGCCTCGTCATTTGCATCGGTGTCCAATTTTCTCTTGCATCTTCTACAAGTGGAGGACGATTTGCTGTCACGACGTTGTTGATTCCAAGTAAAGCCTAGTCCTTGTAGCTGGCAATATCGCTCTTTGGCCAGTATTCCTCTGTCGCGAGCAAATCGCTGAAAGCAAACCCAACTTTCCAGCTTGTTCCCCTGGCTTTTGGGGACGTTGCAGTGACCATTTTCTTTGTGAAACTCTTGCAGCTACAAAAAACATCTTCTGCCAAGCATTCCCACGTGTATTCCAACAAAACCCATGCTCATTGAGGACATCGATTCTTTGCTTGGAGAGGGTGTCCTTGTTGGCCATACTCTGTTGATCCTTCACCCACTGTCCAATTTGTGAATTCTTATAGGGAACTCTACAGTGCCCATGATCTTTCTTGAACTGTTTCAGCTTGTCTAGATACTCGTACCATTTCTCGTCGTACAGTGATAGTAGAGACATCCTCTTTTGGAATCAGTTGGTTACAAGATCAGGAGATAATTCAGAAGTTTCTTCCTTGCTAGCTAGCTTGATGGGTTTATTATTTGAGTTTATTTGAGAGCTAGAGGTCAACAAAATATTATCATATATGCAGCAACAACAAATTCAACAAGCTTGGAAAGGTACGGTGGACATGGAGCAAAAAATGAGCCGATGAAGAAAGGTGGTCAAGCACGCAAGCAAAGGTGGCTGTTGTTGATCTATGATTGAGATAACGGCAGTTTTTGTGAGGTAGAAGGGGGAAACATAGCGTTAAAACTAACTTCACTAATGTTTACCACATCTACCTCAATCTTCCTGTTCTGACACATTGGATCTTTTGCGTGAATGATATCTTTGAAGCTTGTACCGGACTTTTGGCACGTTCCGTGTTGCGTCAGACTGCAACAGCTGCCTTGGCCATTGCAGTGCGTCTTCTTTCATGGCTGTTGCCACGCACTCACTTTTTGATTGGTTTTCAGGGCTTCCATGGCTTCAAGCATTGCATTCCATCGTAGCTCTCTCTAATCCATAGTAAACCCGACTTCCAGTTCCATGCAAACTCATTATTGGAAGAAGCAATCAAATAAAGCCAAAGGCATATTCAACCCTCGTTGTCCAAAAAAGACAACCATGTTGATCCAACGAGCAAAATTTGTCGCCGCCGCCGTGACCTCGGTTCTTCTGCTAGTACCCAGCCATGGGTTTTCGCTGTCTACTCGATCGGTGGTGCCACACCCGAAACTCGCAGCCAGAACATTCTCGTCATTGGCACTGAGAGCTACCATTGTGGAAGAAGAAGAAAAGGTTGAAACTCAAGTGGAACTCTTGCCACCACCACCACAGCAAGATGACAACAACAGTATGGAACTGGAAGGCGTGGTGTGTGCCCGAGGAGTTTGTGTTGTGGCGGATGACATGATGGCCCCGGAAATTTGTACCCTCGATGAAGAATCGCAACAAATTGTGTGTCAAGTCAATGACGATGCCACCATTCGTCCGTCGTTGACGTGGACGTATTTGTGGCCCCGGGCATTGCTCTTGGTTTGTTCCGTCTTGTATGGAACCAATTTTCCATTAGGACGACTCATGAATGAAAGTCTTCCCGCCAGTGCCGCCACCAGTTCGCGCATGGTCTTGGCCGCCGTGGCATTGAGTCCTTTTTTGTTCCAACTCAAACCGTCGTTGCGATCCACGGCGGCACTCTGTGGGACATTTACCGCACTCGGCTATATTTCCCAATCGATTGCCCTCGTCGATACGTCGGCTGCGACAGTTAGTTTTCTCGGGGCACTCGTTGTCATTGTCTGTCCCGCCTTGGCGGTCTTGGTCGATAAACGACCCATGGGATTTGCCGATGCCCCACAAACGTGGATTGCCGCCATTTTGTGTTTGTTTGGTGTCGGCGTCTTGGAACTCGGTGGTGGTGGTGGTGACGGTATGGATGCCATGGGATGGGGCGATGTGTGGTCTATTTTGCAGGCCGTCGGTTTTGGAACGTCCTTTTACATTACCGAACGCATGATGGCCAAGGAACCCAGTCAGGCATTGCCCATTACCGCCATGCAATGTGCCATGGCGGCGGCTTTTTCAGGACTCTGGGCTGTCGCGGATGGATCGGGATTTTGTGGTCCCGACGGACCACTCGCGTTGTTTGGAAGTCCCTATGGATCGTGGCTGACAGAATCCGATCAACCATTTACGCTACCCGCTCTGTTCCTCAATGTCGACTTTCGAATGGTCGCATTGGCGGCGGCATTCACCGGATTCATTACCACCGCCGGAAACCGTGTGGGAGAAACCTTGGCATTGGGCAAATTGTCCTCCAGCGAAGCATCCGTCTTGTTGGCCACCGAGCCACTGTGGGCCGCTCTGTTTGCCAATTTCCTGATTGGAGAAAAGCTCAGTCTATGGGACGGGGTTGGTGGGGCCATTATCGTGGCATCGTGTGTCGCCACGGCCCTGGATCCAACATGGTTGAGAGAACTTCTCAACATTGACTACGACAACAACAATGACAATGACAATAAGCAGGAGGCTGTCGATACCGAGGCATCCATGGCACCGTGAGGGTGGTTTGTTTGGCCAGAGGATCAGTTCCCGAATTAATGAAATGAAATGGAAAGGGACTATCCATATGTACAAGCAGGCCTCTTGCACATCGAAGCAGAGAGTTTCACTTTGCCGCTACGCACGCACTCATACACATAATATTTGTACCACCAGTTGGCGTTTTCTACAACCCTTTCATCATCAAACTCTGACCTGAAGGATTTGATCCAGCTTGGAAGGGCAACAAGGAAGCAAGCGCCGAAACCTCAAACAACATCATGGCTGGACAGCTGTTGCTGCCTTAGTAGTAGCTTGATTGTTCAACGTGTAATATTCATAAGCTATCACTTTGAAACTCGCTGGTTCGTGGGGAGGAAGGATTGATTTTTCCTTGCTTCTCTTGCCCCCAATCTTTACGTCTACCTTTTCCATAGAGCCGTACTTTTAAAATACCGAGACCTGGACCTACAGCGACGCTCTCGTCCCTTCACATTTAATTTCAGGATCATCGGCAGGAACCGCCGCAAAAATTCTCTGCGAGCAACAAATTTTAAAATAGTTCTGTGCTCAGGCCAACTTGGTCAGACCCGATTACGGGGCTACAGATATATTATTCTTGCTCACCGTTCATCACCGAGTCTTGCTCCTGCGCATACACCAGGCCCAATGCCCAATAATTCTGGACCTCCACATGGCTGACCCACTGAAACCCTTTTGCGATCCACAGATAGCTAGCTAGATAGTGGCTGGATGCAGATGCAACCAACAGGGAACCCCTCCAGCACCCAAAGATAGGTTTAGTGCTGACAACAGAATGAAGATGATGTTATATAAACGGGGGTTTAGATTGGTGGATTATCTACAGAAGCCAGAATTTGAATGCTTGGCTGGGGCCAATTCAATCAGCTTCTGTCTGTCTACTGGCCCAAGAAGCAAGAGCGACGAAACCAGCTTGCTTGGGGATCAAAGCTCTTGTAGCCAGCATTAAGTGTGGGGGCAGCCACAGGCTCTCAATCCTGATCCTCTGCCTCGTCCTCTGACCGCTCATGTGGGCAGCCATTTGCCTCAGCCCACTCATAAATAAAGCTCCAAATGTCCTTTGGCAAGAGCCCATTCCAATGTATCAGCATCCCAGGGACACCCATTCTCTCGAGCCCATTTGAGAATATCCAAGTGACCACCCATAGCAGCACCACGGCATGTATATTTATCCCAGGGGCATCCATTCTCTCGAGCCCATTTGAGAATATCCAAGCGACCCACCCTAGCAGCACCACTGCATGTTT